>VMDO01030269.1:0-21514 GCA_007922755.1 Pedetes capensis | reverse complement strand
AATCTAACTCCTATATATGAGGGAGAACATGTGGTACTTCTCTTTTTGAGTCTGGGTTATTTCACTTAACATGATGATTTCCAGTTCCATTCATTTTGCTGCAAATGGCATAATTTCATTCTTCTTTACTGCTGAATAATATTCCATTGTGTTTATATACCACATTCTTTTAATCCAATATTCTGTTGCTGGACATCTGGGCTGGTTCCATACTCTTGCAATTGTAAAGACAGCTGCAATAAACATGGAAATGCAGGTATCCCTGGATATGATCACTTGTCTTCCTTTGAGTATATTCCTGGGAGTGGTATAGCCGGATCATATGGTAATTCTATTTTTTGTTTTCTTGAGAATCTCCATAGTGATTTTCATAGTGGCTTAACTAGTTTACATTTCCACCAGCAATGTACTAGGGTTACTTTCTCCCCCTCATCCTTGCCAGCGTGTGTTGTGATTTGTTTTGTTGATGCTAGACATTCTAAGTGGGGTGAAATCTCAGTGTAGTTCTGAGTTGCATTTCCCTGATGGTAAGTTAAGTTAATAAATTTATATTGTTTTGTGGTAATTTAGTTTGTGGCAATTTTCTACAACCACAATAGAAAACAGTATTTTCTAAGGGTCTTTGGGAGAATTAAGTAAGTTATTACATGTGAAAAAAGAATGATATTTAGCACATAGTGTTTATCTCTTAAATGTCAATAATTGCTATTAATATTAATACTCTAAGAAAAATAAGACATTAACCTCCAGGGGAGCAAGGGAAATAAGTATGACCACAACTAGTGACAAGATATTAAACAAGATTAGTTATGGTAGTAAAGTACTATGGAAGATCAGAAATAGGAATGACTAACTTACAGAGACAACACTGGAAGACAACCTAAGCAAAGGAGTAGAACTTGGCCAGATAAAGGGAATAGAGCTCAACCAGAGCAGGTAACAGAAGCCAACAAATATGACAGTAGAACAGCCAGGAAATTTGTATGGCTTCCTTTTTATGCCCCATGACTTAATTCTCCATCTTTTTATCCCATCCATCCAGAGATTTGTGGGGAAGACAATATATTACATAGGCAATATCATGAAGCTGAAATTCAGTACAATTCCAGGGATCAGTTGAAGTTTGTGTTGGTTTCTCTTGGCCATTGCTTTGGGCACATTTTCCTTTTGCCCTTTTGATCTGTGTTCTTCTACTGTAATAAACCATAACTGTAAGTGGAATGGCTTCTGAGTTCTATGAGTTCTTCTACTAAGTCATCACGCCTGAAGTGGTTTGGTAGATCGCAACACAGTTTCTTCAAGCCTTAAAATTATAAAGAGGAAGGAAACAGCATTGACCTGTTTATTCACATGCATATTTGAGATGAATCTTACATCTTTTGAGCTAATCTAAGAACATATTGTGAAATTCTTAACCCATTGCTGGACTCTGCGACTGAGTTCAGACAGCTTGTATCCCTTGTCTCCCTCATCACTGCATGCACACTTCTTTATCCACTCCAGAGAATGGAAGTCATTCTTTAGTCTCTGGGATACAAAGAGCTGATAGTTTTCTTTTTGCTTTAAAGGGAAATAATGTTTGCAAATAAACTGAATTCATGGAAGCTGGGGTAGTGAAATATGTGCTAACAGCATCTTGACCTTTATTATACCTGTTACATAAACTTCTTCCAATGTTGGCAGCTTTGTACTTGACTCTTCAAGCTTGATCACAAAGATGAATTGCCATGACAAGTAGTACTTCTGAACTTTAAACATTTACTTCCTAACTTTCATATTCTGCCCATGGCATTGTTCTATACAATCCTGAAATGCATACAGGTTATTTCAAACATAGCATCATACTTTATAAACAACAACATTGAAAACACTACTTAAAATCTTCACTTAAAAATAAAACAATAAATGTACATATCTCAACACAGATTGCATTAATGGAAATAGTTTTATGAGGCCTTTAGGAATTTACTTTAGCATATGTTTAGATTTCAGATTGATGATTAATCTACAACAGCCACACTAACCTGAGGTTCTTCACTCTGAGAGCTAGCAGATTTCAACACATTCCCTTTTGTAAAAATATTTAATGGGTCCTATTTCCAATCCTGTCAGACTCAATTAGCCATCGATGAATTTCAAGATCCTCTCTAATGATACTCCATCTTGTGCATGCAATGGTGTCTCTCTTCTCATTCTTCTCACTCTACATCTTTCACTCTGACCACTCCAGGAATGCACATTTCTTCTGACTTTTGTAGATCTTACTCGAGTTCCTTTTCAGCAAACTTCCACCATCTTGTCTTCTCCTCTCCTCTCTTCCCTTCCCTTTTTCTCTTCTCCTCTCTTCTCTTCTCTCTTTCCTTCCCTTCCCTTCTTTTCTCTTCTCTCCTCCTCCCCCTCCCTCCTCTTCTTTTCTCCTCATCTTCCTCCTCCTTCTTCTTCTTCCTCTTCTTCTTCCCCCCTCTCTCTCACATATGTTGTTGTTGTTAGGTGCCATTGAGACAAATCTGACTCATAGGGACTCCATGTATAACAGAATGAAATACTCCCTGACACTGTGCCATGTCTGGCACTATGTCAGTGCTTTTCTGCTATTCATAGGGTTTCCAATGGATGATTGTTTCTGGAGTGGGCTACCATGTCCTGCTCCTGAGCCTATAACACCCAGTATCTCCAGTCTCTCATCTAAGAATGTCAGGTTAGGTTTTGTCTCCTTCTCTCCCAAGGCTCTGCTTGTAGTTCTAGCATAGCATTGAATATATCCTAACTTACATTTGTCTTTCATATCAATGTCTTTCTTTCCCCCATTCGATTAGGAGCTCCAAGAGGGTAGATCCACGTGCCTGATTCATTTCTCTATGCACTAGAGCATGGAAATGGCTCTGAATAGATACACTGTGTCACACTTCTGAAACCAGTCACAGTCCATATTACTAACACTGTAATATCACAACTTAAGATGGTTATTTTGTTTCAATATATACATGCCTATGTATAACCATATACATATATATGTATTCTTGGTTCTATCAAAAATAAAGTTCTGAGATATACTCTAGTAGACAACATTCATTTGTTTATTCATTTGGCAAACATTTATCAAGGACCTACTTTGAATCAGGCACTACTGAAGACACGTGAAACATGGATGAGAAAACAGACAAATGCCCTTTTTCTTGCTTGTCTCACCTTCTAGGGGCATGCTACAGATGATAGACTACACATGTAATAAGTAAGTTAATTATACGGCAATTTGGAAAGGTGGTTAGTGCTACGGAATAAAGCATAGAGTTGGGAAAAGCAAAATGGATGTGCCTTAGGGTGAGGGACAGGTTGCAGTTTAGAAAGAATGGCCGGTGTGAGCTCCAATGACATGGCGGCATTTCAGTGGAAAGGCAGAGGGGGTCAGCAGTGTGGGTGCCTGCGGGAAGGCCTCCAGGATGGAGGAGCAGCCAGTGCAAACAGGCTGACTGGGCAATGAGCCTGGCATGACAGGGATGGCAAGGAGGCCAGCGGGGCTGAAGTGGAGGGGAGCAAGTGCACCCGGGCCCTTCACCAGGCACCCAGCTTGCCCTGCGCCCCACCACACGGCTGCCCCCCTGGACTTCCCCTCCCCACATGTGCCTTGGCCATGCTGTTCACTAGTACCCTGGGCGGCAGCTCACCCAGGAGACCAGCACAGCTCACCTCCCTCTCCCAGAGACAGTCTGTGCCCTGGCTCACCCAACTCTCCTTCCACACTCAGGTCCCGAGGCGCCGGCAGGGCCGAGTCCTTCCTGGCAACGCATGGGCAAGCTTCCTCTCCACTCCACTCCTGCAGAGGCCACCACCACTGTGCCATGCTCGCCTGGCCAGCTGTGCCGCAGGCTGGAGGGCTTCAGTGCGGCCTCAGGGAGGAAGCTGGGGAGGTACTTGGGGTTCCTGGGGACACGGGGGATAGGAAGGAACCGGATTTGGGACTCTAGAACCTAGTCCTTAGTTGAGGCACAGAGGGTGATAAGAGCAATGCTGTCGCCTGTCACCCACTTCCTGGGCCTGTTCATTAGCCCATTGACTGGCCTGAGAGATAAGGGTAGGGGACCTCCTGGGACTCTCCCAGGCTCACACAGCTTGGGAGGCTTGGAGCCAGGACTTGCGTCGGGCCCCTGGGTCCATGCTCTTACCTGCTGTGCACTGCTCGCTGAAGCCCCACGTCATCTGTGGGCAAAGCAAGGCAGCAGGACTTGACTTTCCATGCTCTCCTGCCTGTCCCTAAAGGGCTGTGACTGTGGCAAAAAGACAGAGTCTAAAGAGCTGCTTTGCCACTATTTCCCACTTTGCTTTTTAACGGCTCAGATGACTTGCAGGTGAGGTGCTTGTTTTCTTTAGGAAAGCTGACCTTTCTTCTCGTGTGAGCTTCCAAGCCTGCCAATCTAAAATGCCCACAGATACCAGGAATGTTTATCTGAGAATCTGCAGATTCAATATTTTCACCACCCTCCACATGAAGACTGCCTAGCAAGGCATTGAACTTTCTTTTTCCAACCCAAATACTTACACTTTCCCGGGGCTGTTGACTGTCACTGGCTGTCACTCATCCTTCCTGGGCTGCATGTGTCTCTTGCCAGGGACTGGAAGACCAACTTCGAAGAAGTCTGAAGTTGACTGTTTCGCGAATTATCTACCCAATCTGCAGCCTTCACTGTAAGAGCCTTTACTAGAGAACATGATTGCAATAGTGCTCCTAAGCTAATAGATCTACTTGCCACCCAAAGAAGAGGAAGGCCTTGGTAAAATAAGAAGTGTCTGCTGCCAGCCATCCTGTCCAGGCCTTGTACATCACCAGATATTTCAAATGCAAGACTCGGAGCCAGCCAGAAGCTTGATGTTGGGAGCTTTGTTCTTGGTTTATCTTGTAAATAGTGCAAACAGCAGCAACCTTACATTAAGGACACACTTAAAATAGCTCCATGGCCAGGGGTGGTGGTGCACTCCTGTAACCCCGGCACCTTGGGAGACAGAGGCAGGAGGATTGTTGAGTTCGAGGCCAGAGAGAGCCTTCATAACTTAGCAAAACCCCACCTCAAAATAAAAAATAAAGAAAGGGTTGGGATACAGCTCAAGCATAGTGCACTTGCAAAGTATGCATGGAGCCCTGGGTTCAGCCCCCAATTACTGTAAATAAATGAATAAATAATATCCTGGGGAGGTTGTTTTTCTTATCCTATATTGTGTATGTATGCAGTTAAGGGCCTGGTTTTCAAAGCAATGAGTCCACGCAATCTTGGACTGGAATCTTTAAAACTGTGAGCTCAAATAACCTTTTTATCCTCATAAATTAATTATGTCAGGCATTTTGTTATAGTGACAGGATGCTAACACAGTACACCAAAATTTTTATTTAATGAGAGTCATAGTAGTGACTAATGTAATGTAAACTCCTCGTGGGCATTCCAGCTACAGAGCTAAGATGGGAATACAATTCCAACTAACTCTAAACATTGTGTTTTCTGCTATTATCCTACCCTTTCTCTGTAAATGTCTGAACACACAGCAAATGATCTACTCTCAACCTGAGATGTGAGCACGTTTTTGTGATTACACAGCCAGATAATATAAGAAAATATGGGTGTGAATTCTACATACGACTGAGTTTGAACTGGCCACTTTTATATTGAGGCATTTACTATATTATTAAATACATTCTACAAAAAACATCAGTATGCTTCAGTCAGAAAATTTTTTTTAAATAACCAGGCTCTGTTGCTCAAAACTATAATTCCAGTGACTTGGGAGGCTGAGACAGTAGGATCACAAGTTCAAGGCCAGAGGTTGTCTGCACAATTTAGTGAGACCCTGACTCAAAACAAAAAATAAAGAGGCTCGGAGTAGAGGTGTAGCTCTGGGGTAGAGCACTGACTTAGCATATGTGAGGCCCTATGTTCAATCCCCCCAGTTTTGCATAAAAATAAGAAAATTTTTTAAAATAGGGACACTGGTACACAAAATGGAAGTCATAGTTGTATTGTGACACTAGGTATTGTCCCATTTTTCTCCACCGATTCTACCACTTCAAAATGAGGGGATATATGGTGGTAATTCCTGAATCAACACTTCTCTGGTATGGGGACTACTTTAGTTATTAGAAGAAAATCTCCGGGAGAACAATAAAGAACTAATTTATCTTGAATTTGCACCAATCACAAGGGAGAAAGGATATCTGAGTTTGGAAGTAGACAGATATCAACACAACACTCTGGGTCCATCAATATTCACTGGAATCAATCATTAAAATGCTTTAATTTCCTTCCATTAGACTTGCTGAAAACTGTACTTTTCTTACAGCCCTTATCACTATCTTTGTTCTGTGTCTGGTACACTGGTACATAATGAGCCCTCACCAAAAGTTTCTCAAATAGATAAATACATGAGGGATATGGGAATAAACATATTTTGCTAAGTAGAAGGAACTGTATCTTTAAACTACAAAATGTAAAGCAAGAGGAAAGTGAGGGACTTGGTGGAAAGTATCCAGAAATGATAAACGTCTTGCAAACTTAACAGAATTGAAAATATCTCTTCTGAAAAAAGCACTTGTAAGAAGTTTGTACCTATTCATCTAAGAATTAATTATTCATGTTACATGTAATCTTAAGGCAGATAAGGTAACCAATTGGACATTTTGGTCAAATTGTTTTGAAAAGTCTCATTATATTCATGTAGACATAATTTGCCCAAGGTCCTCCAGTTAGTAAACAGCAACCTCTGGACTTAGGTCCTACATGTGTGATTTCAAAGTGTACTCTTTTCTACTACACTCTTCAGGAAAGGACTAATGTGTGCTATGCAAACACATAAGCAGAAGAGTCATATTTTGCCTGAAAAGATTAGGGCAATCTCCAATAAGATATCATTTGAGTTCACTCTTTAGGGGCATTCTCTTCCCTTTTTTTTTTTTTTAGGTACTGGGGGTTGAACCCAGGGCCTCGTGCTTGCATGCTCTGCAAGTGCTGGATGACTGAGCTGCGTTTAGGGGCATTTTCTAAGAGTATAGGGAAAGGAAGGATGCTTTCAAATATATATATATATATTTGAAATACACATACATTTGTAAATGCATGTGGTGAGACAATATGGTGTGTTGATTCAAGGATTTGCAAGTGATTGATGTGGCTGAAATCCATGTTGTACAATAAGAGCAGTGTCTTATGGAACTGCAGAGGGGGTAGTATGGTCAGAGTCTATATACCCTCAAAATTCATGTGCTGAAAACCTAACCTCAAAGATGATGACATTTGAGAGATGGTAAAGTCTTGAGGATGGAGCTTCATGAATGAGATTAGTGCCTTTTTCTAAGAGGCCTTAGAGAAACTCCTTGCCACTTTTGCCATGTGAGGGCAAAGCCAGGAGGTACCCTGTGTGAATCAGACACCAAATCTGCTGGTCCCTTGATGTTGGACTTTTATTCTTCAGAATGATGGGAAATTTCTGTGGTTTATATGCTGCCCAGTTTATGGCATTTTGTTATGGCAACTTGGACAGACTGAGTCAGGTCAAGAGGGCCTACACCACAAAGGACCTTATGTGCCAAGCTGCAGTGTAAATTCCCTAGAAAATGGGCCACATTGAAGGGTTTGATCAGGAAAGTGAAAAGGTAAGATTTCTATTTTAGGGACATCTGGTTTCAGTGCAGAGAATGTAAAGGAGAGGAGTAAGACCACCTATAAAGCTTTCAAAATAATCCAGACAAGAGCAGAGAACTGATTGAACTCAGCAGCGGAAGTAATAGAAGTTATGATGAGAAGAAAATCCCTATTGGGATTTGGAAAATCTAAACAGAATCAAAATGATCTGGTGATTGATTGGATATGTGAGGCAAAGAAAAGATAGAAAAGGGAGAAGGAATTGAAGGTGAATGACATTTAGACTGACTTTGTTGTCAAACTGAATATTGACAGCATTTGTCAAGAGAGAGAATATATAATGAGGAGCTGCCCCAGCAGTGACAAGAGTGCAATTTGGACAGAAGAATGGAACTGCAGTGAGGACCTCATTGGGTTTGAATTCCAATTTTGCCCTGTATAATTTAGACAAGTCATTTCAGCACTTTAAACTTCTGTGTTGTGTTTGTTCATTTGTTTTTCATCTATAAAATGTCCAATTAAACCAATAATTTCATAGTATTGATGGACACTTTCAAAAACACATCTACACTTTGCCCAGTAACTGGTTTATGTAGTAGAAGCTTAGAAAAGCATGTTGGGCTTCCAGGAGTTTGGGACTTTGTAATACATTTAGACAGAGAAGTGTGCTAAAAAAAAATGGGTAGCCTGGGAAGGGGGTACAAGATAGACAAATTAAGTGCCCAACATTTGCCTTTTCCATAAAGAAGAATCAAAACAAACAAAGAATAACTACATTTTGAGGTGAGTGGCTGGGCAAGAGCACTGGAAGTAGGCAGGGGAGAGACAGAAACTGTTAAATATGGGATGGCAGCCTGAAGAGGAAGAGAGCACAAGGCAAAAGTGACCACAGCCAGAACTCCCCCATGTGGGGGAAGGGTAATGGGAGAGTCCCAACAGATTCCTTTGTGGTGGATGCTGGCAATTCTAGGCATAAGAGTTCCATAGTTATCACACCCTTGGAGCCTAGTTAAGGGAGATGCTTGGGATGTGGTCTGGTTTTGCGCTGGAGAAGGAACTCACATTGTCTTCATCTTGCTATGGTTTCATTAAGTGTCCCCTAAAGACCTATGGGTTAAAAGTTTTGTCCATACCTTATTTTCTATTGGAAGGTGGCTGAACCTTTAAGAGGTGGGGTATGGAAAGGAGGGTTAGGTCTTTGTGGGTGCAACCTTGAAGAGGATAGAGGACTCTACCCCTTCTCTCTCTTTTTTTTATCTGGCCATGCACCTGACCTAACAGCGAATGGGCTTTCTCCCGCACATGCTCCTTCCATCTTGCACTGTGTTGCCACTGACAAAAAGCAACAGAGCCAATAGGCATTGGGCTGAAACTTCCAAAACCATAAGCCAAAAAATAAACCTTTCCTCTTTATGTTAATTATCTCTGGTATTTTGTCACAGTAATGGAAAGCTGCCTAATACAGAGAATTGATACTCAGAAGTGGGGCCGTTTTTGTGACTGTACCTGAGATGATGTGGAGAAGCCTTTGGAGTTTGTTTACAGGGAGATTTGGAGAAGTTCAGAGGAGTAAGCTAGAGTAATCCTAGGATGCTGTGAACAGTTACTCGGTAATTCTGTTGGGGGCTCAGAAGACCAGAATGCTTATAGAAATGCAGACAGTAACACTTATGAGGTTTCAGATAGAAGTAAGAGTTTTACTGGTAACTGAACTAAAAAACCATCCTTTCTACACACTGGTATGATATTTAAATTCTCTGTGACTAAATTACCTGAACTATAAAGTTGTGCTCACTTCCTAGTATTGTTGAGAGAATTAAATGAGTTAATTAATTTAGGTTAAACATGCAATTTGAAAAAATTTGAATTATACCTAGCATATTAGTAAGTGATGAAAAGTGATAGTATTTTTATTTCCTCTCAGTTTATAGTTTTATTCATATAGGCCCAAAACATTTTTTACGTTTACTACTGACATTTTACTTTCCTCTTATTGGTAGGGTTTCCAGATAAAATGAAGGGCATCTAGTTCAATTTGAATTTCAAAAAACATCAAATAATTTATGTTCCATTCAATACATACTTGGGACATACACTAAAAGAAATTTATTCATTGTTGATCTGAAATTCAAATTGAACTGGTCTGCTTGAATGATTTTTCTTTCGGTTAAATCTGGTATTGCTATGTCATTGAGAAGATACTTTATTTTCACTAATTATTTGAGGGTAATAGAGAAGGTTTTCCTTAATTTTTTCTGTTTCCTAATACCAGTATTTCTGGAAAAATTAACATGAAATGGAATTGCATGATTGATTTCTTAAGAAACATATTCCTGGGCTGTAACCCTGAGTTTCTGGTTCAATACATCTGGATGAAACCTAAGAATTTGCGTTTTAACAACCCCCAGGTGATACTGATGCTACTGGTCAAAGGACCACAGCTTGAAAACTACTTCTTTAGTGGAACTCTGATTTCTTACTTCTCATAGTTTATCAATGAGTTCTCGTTGCTTTGTTTTGTTTTGGAAAGTAATCAAATAATCTTCAATTAATGATAACATTAACTACAAATAGCTGACAATAACATTTTTCTTTTCCATACATGTTTGTTTTAACTTTCAGGATAAGGTCAAATTAATTTAGTCCTTATTATGACTTGGATCTGGTTTGATTTTGTCCCCTCAGGGTTCATGTGGTAGAAGCTTAGTCCTTATGGTACTGATGGTAGGACATGGTAGAATCTTTAAAAAGTATGTGCCTTAGTGAAGGGCAATTAGGTCATTCTTTCAACAAGTACATATTGATCAGGCACTATTTTTCAGACAATCATATTTCACAAACTTTTGATAATTAAATGAGACAACTCATGTAACTTGTTCAGCATCTGGCAAAACACAAATGCTCAATCAGTGTGTGCCATTATTAAGTTTTCTAATAGCTTCATGGGCTGGGATTTAGCTCAGTTGGTAGAGTGCTGAGCTGCAGTCTCTGAGGTCCCGAGTTCAATTCCCAGCACAGCAAAAATGGGAGAAGGACCTGGCAATCCACTCCCAAGGCAATCCCGAAACAGTCAGCCATTGAAAACCCTATGAGGGTCACTATGAGTTAGATACCGACTCGACAGCACCTAACAACAACAACAATAGCTTCATAAAATAAATTGAGAAAGCTTTCCTTTTTGCATTTTTCAGTGGATTTGCATATAGTATAAAGCAATATAGTGTTGCAATTAAGAGTGTAGACTCTCTTGCCAGACAATGGCAAGTTTTGGCCTTCCCTCTAATACTTACTAGTTATGCAGCCTTATGTTTCCATTAGTAAAATGAGAATGAGAATAATAGCACCTATGCCATATAATTATTATGAATATTAACTGCATATAAAGCATTTAGAACAGAGATACAGGGCTGTGCTCCTTTAAAATATTTTTATAAATTGTTTATTGACTTACGTAGGTGACACTTCATTGGTATTTTGCAGTAAAATGTCTTATGCCACAGAGAAATTCAAAGTATGATACAAGACAAATATATCTATGTGTATAAACTGGGAGTGCCAAAAAATGTATAAACATTTAAGAGATGTTATCTGTGTATTACTTTTTGAAGTTGAATTGAATTATTATGGTAACCACTTTAAGTACCTCTTATAACTGCAAAAGTCAAACATGACTTGTATTCATCTTTTGTTTTCAGTACATATTATTACTATTATTATTATTATTGTGTGTGTGTGGTACTAGGGGTTGAGCCCAGGGCCTCTCACTTTTTTTTTTTTTTTTTTTGCGGTACTGGGGGTTGAACCCAGGGCCTCGTGCCTGCATGCTCTGCAAGTGCTGGACCACTGAGATGCACCTCAGCCCATTTTTTTTTACTTTTTTTGAGACAGGGTCTCGCTAAATTACGCAGACCGACTCTGGTCTCGAACTTGCAATCCTCCCACCTCTGCCTCCCGAGCTGCTGGGATTACAGGTGTGCGCCACCACGCCCGGCCAGGCCTCTCACTTGTATGCTTTGCAAGTGCTGGACCACTGAGCTGCACCCTCAGCCAATTTTTTTTCCTACTTTTTGAGACAGGGTCCCACTAAATTACACAGACTACCTCTGGTCTCAAACTTGCGAGCCTCCTTCCTCTGCCTCCCAAGCTGCTGGGATTATAGGCATGCGCCACCAGTACATATTATTATAATTTTAATACTTAAGATGTATAAAATTTTGGCCCCCTCTCTCTATATAATATGTGAATATATTATATATTTCATATGCTCTTTTTTAGAGCCAAGGTCTCACCGTATTTCCCAAGTTGGGCTCAAAGTCACAATGCTCCTGCCTCAGAATCCTAAGTAGCTGGGATTACAGGTGTGTGCCATCACTTCTGGCTTTCAATTGCTCTTTGATGAAGATGAACACTTTAACTTACTTAGAAAACTTGTATTCAATAATAGACATTTATGAAGAAAACCTTCCATGCAAACAAAACTTCCTATAATTTTCCCAGAAAGGAGCACAAAGACTATATTCAGTCTTATGACATTTATAAATAAGTCAAGGGGCCTTCCTTCCAATATTTTATCCCTGAGTCTAGTTGCTCCATAGTTTACTGTCAGTAGCATCAGAAAATTCTTTGGAAATATTCTTAACATTCTATATGTCTTTGTTTTGCAATTAAATGTCCTTGGTCAACACAAAACCACCTTTTCTTTTCTGTTCCATTCACATTGCTGATCATCCCAGTAGGCTGATACAAATGAGCCTTGAACTCAGGAAAGAGGCCAGTTTATTAGAGATGGATATGGAAGGCTCCACTGTGAGTGGAATTTGATGCTACAGAAAGAACAGTATTGGAAATAGAACTTTACCAATCTTCAACATTTCAATTTCTAATGGACAAAGAAGGTACAATAAATAATTTTAATGGTATCAAAGCCAAATGATCAAAAAGGTGAAGAGGGGCTTGAAGAAGCTGGAAGATGAAGTTTTTTTGTTTACTTTGTTTCATTTTTAGGATTATATGTGGCATTTCATATTCCCACCCTAAATCCAAACTGATTTGAAAATATTTATGGAGAGTTGTTTATTTTTTAATGTATTAGATAAAAAATGGAAAGTCTGAGTTTTTATCTTTAGATGGAAACTTTACATTCCAATAATAGTTTACATAATATCATTGTCATTCTATTTACTCAGAAGTGCAATGTTATTGCAATGGTTTTATTTGGCTTAGACTTATAGCAAGTGTTGAGATAAGAGTATTCACCATGGGAAAACATCCAGTAAAAATTGAGCTTAATTTTTTGCCAGCTCGTGGTTAAAGCAACTGTTATATTTAGACATATACCATCTATCATCAGAAAGTCTAATGCATCTAGTCTTCCACACCAGTAAGTGTCTTTTGTGGTTGACTGCCTCACTGAATTTAAGTTTAAGAATGTTAAGTGGTTCTAGAAAGAATGAGGTGATAACTTATAAGAATATAATGACAAGGCAGCTCAGTTATAGGGCAAAACCCTTGCTTCAGTTCTGAACCTGAATTGAACTCAATTCAATTCAAAACAACTCAACTAACCTATGAAAGATGCAAAAGATGGGAGAAGAGCTGAATTACAAGTGAATATGTTTCTGATAAGGCAGGACTTTTGGTCTTTTTGTAATTGTTGCCAGTGCTGTGGATGTTTTTGTCATTTTTTGTAATGTAGTCTTGCTTTGATGAAAAAAGAGAAAGAAATTCTGTTCTACACAAACACTATCATTCAGAAAATTTGTCTTGCATTCACTAACAGTTTTGACTTCTATTGTTAGCAAGGAAAAATATATTAATAATAAAAACACATATCATTTACATGATGCAATAGAAAAAGCAAAGCATATTTTAGAGTATTTTATTATTAAAGGACAATGCACATGATATGTCAAAGAAACATAATACTATAACAGAAGGTCAACGAGCATCACATTTTGCCTAGTGTAAAAACATTTTCTCTGTCTGTTGCCTTACATTTCTGTCTACCCAGGCAGTCCAATTAGCTCCATTTTGAGTTATCTCCACCCTTCTTTTATTTGCCTCAGTTTGGCAACTTTAACTTCAATTACCAGGAGAAATATCTATGTACTTTTCCCCAGGAGATTTTTGAATAGTAATAATATGCCATTAGCCATCTTTAGAGAAAAAGTAAGTACTGATGGGAAATAAACCTTATTTTTGTTCCTCTGGGTTGCCTATTTCTTCCTCAAGTTCTACATGGGAATTCAACATATACTCTTGATTTGCATGGTGAATCTTTGGGAGAAAATATCCCATCCACCTATAGTAAACAAGTAAGAAAACTGACCTTTTCTCAATACATTCTTAGAAAGCAAGAATAAAAACCTTTACAACAATTATACATCACACTTTACAAGTGTATAATTCTTTACAAATCATCTGCTGAATCTTTAGGGTCCTGGCTGTTAAAGTAAATATAGAGGGATTGATCCCCATATACTTTTTTGGAGAAACCCAATTACATTAACAGAAGGCATTTTATATTAGGAGAAGGAAGGTGAGTGATTAGCTTCAATCACATACTTGATACATGATGAGCCAGGATAGGAATTTAGGATTCCTATTTCTATAAGCTCTCCTTCCCTGCATCTGAAACACTTTTTCTTCTTTATTCCTTAAGTGATAAAAATTATCTGGTTTTGGCCTCACATTTCACTGGGCTCTTCACAGATTTAATCTAGTTTATATATTCAAACCACATTCTCTGTGTAGTTGTGAACACTGTCCTGAAGAGACAGGAAAGTCTGAATCCTAAAACAGGTGGCATGTGGACAAGTATGGTTATGTTTTAGCTACTGCTGGTGCTACTACTATTACTAGCCCCAGAGACACATGCACGGCACTTGTGACATTGATGGCAGTAATAAGAACACAACTGTCGGGGTTTTTGGCTCTAGCCCAGCTAAAATTAGGGCCAAACCCTCAACATAAAAACATGGCCGGTGTCGGGAAAGAAGGACCTCGGGAGACCTTCAGATGGTTAGGGAAGGACAGGGAAGTTTTATTAGGGTGCTCCCCTACTGGAGAGCAAGGAGCAGGCAGCCCCTATAGAGCAAGGCTCCATCCCTTTAAGTGCTGACTCTAGGCCTGCAGCTCAGCCTTAAAGGCACAGCCACAGCCGCTGGTGTTCAGTTGAGGTCCGATGGTCTTGACTCTCGCGGCTCGCCTTCTTTACCCCCCTCCTTCCCAAGGATGGGAGGAGTTGGGAGGCTCTTCGTGGCTTGCTAGATGCCTTCTCGCGGCGGCTCTTCTGGGCCCCTGGGCTTGATCTCCCCGGCTTGCTAGATGGTCTTGCTGGAGTAGGGAGCGCTGGTCCAGGTGATGAGGTTCAGGAGGCGGTCAGAGAGGTCAGGATCGGTGGTGCTACAGGGATGGATAGGGGTCCGGGAGCCCTGCTTTTATAGGGTCCTGGAAGGGTCACATGGTGGGGTTCAGCCAATTGGGGCACACAGCTGGCAGGTACAGGGGGCAAACGGACATAACTGCCAAGTGGAGATAGTTACTACCTGCAAGGTGGTGAGGGGAGCCAATCAAAATTAAGGTGGTTAAGGCGGGTCAAGCTGGCTTGGGGCCATCTTTGCTCACTCGATGGGAGGGGCTGTTTTGAGTGAGTGAGATGAGCCCTGGGGTCAACTAGGGGTCAGCCCCTCAGGCTGTTATGAGGGACCCTAGCCGGGAAATATAATTTTAAAAATCCCCAACACACAACTTTAGATCTAAATGTTAAGTCAACAACTGAGGGAGGGAAGACAGATCTGGAGAACATCCGATGACTAAAGGACAGCTGTTAGTAGCCACAGTGAGGCTAGAAGAGAGATGCTACATCTGCTAGCAATTAGAGGGCTACAATCAGCCAAGCAGAAGAGAAGAGGAAAAGCTGGAAATATACCTCCATTACTCTCCACTTTCTTTCCCTTCTTTCCTGATCCCATTGGCCAGTGTGTGTTGCCTCATGAAAATGGATTGTTTTAGAAATGCCTGGCCTCCCATGAATAGAAAGGGACTAGGGAAGCAGAAAGCATGGTGTTGTGTGCAGCTTGAGCTTGGGTGTTAGACATGACTTGAGAATCTACCTCTACTGTTTTCAACCTGTGTGACTGTGGGTAAATCATGTTGATCTCGAAATCTTTGTTTCTTTAGCTCTCAAGTGAATGTAATAATCACTGAGTCAGAAATAATCTTATTTTTTCATATCACTTTTGTCATTCTTGCTAACCTCTAATATTTGGGAAAGTATCAGAATGAGATTCCACAGAAACTAAGGATCTGAGGGTGATAGTGTATGTGTGCCTGGGGGTGGAGTGCTGCTATCATTTATAAAGATGAAGCATATGAAATGTTCCCTGGGTGTATGTAGAGAGGGGATTGCTGCTATTATTTATGGCCCAATCACCACATGCCAGCCAATATGTGGGGTGTTTTTCACATAATAACTCATTTATTACTTAAAATATTTCTATGTCTCCATTTTATAGAAGGAGACATTAAGTGACTTGTACAAGGTCACAGAGCCATTAAGTGGGAGAGGCAGGATGTAAACCCAAAAATATCACTCTTAACCTCAATGTTTTTTTCTACCCAAATCTTAAATATTAAGAAAATGTGTTGCCTACCTCCATGCAACAAACCAATATCTCCTTTTTAAGTTTAACCAAGCATCAAACGGCCAGACTTCAACAGAGTTGCCCTCATATTCTATCTTGCATATTCATTGTAAAGTATATTAATGCCTAGAGGATAATCCTATCTTTAAAATTTGCAGCCCACTCTGACCAATAAGTGTTTGGTTCTTAATGTTTTATCTATTTTTAGGAGAGTACTGCTGAAATAATTGAATTCCCACATTATTATTATTTCATATGGATCCAGTTACTGAGGTCTCCACTGACTTTCATCAAGTTATCTCCTTAGGCATCTGAATGGTCTAATAATAAACTAAAAAAATCTCATTTCTTAAAATAACTTTTATGTCTCTAATCCACGTTCCCCATTTCCTTTCCTTTTCTGTCCCACTACCAAAGGAAGAAGAGCGCAATGTCCTCTTTAAAACTCACTTCTATTCTCCTGTAGTGGAAACATCAAATACCTGTGTCCTATTTTATCTTTGTTTCAAAACACAGTTATACAGAAAACTATATTTCTAAACATGAAATTGTACAGTCAAGTCAGTATCCGACTCATAGTGACCCTACATACAACAGGCGAAACACTATTGTCAGTGCTTCTCTGCTGTTCACGGGGTTTTCAATGGCAGATTGATTTTTGGGAGTGGGTTACCAGGTCTGTCTCCCAAGCCTACAGCACCTGGTGTTCCCAGGCAGTCTCCCATCCAAGTACTAACCAGGCATGACCCTGCTTAGCTTCCGAGATCTGACAGGATCAGATGCCACAGGGCTACGGCTGCAGGCAAAACATGAAGTAGCATTTGGAAAATATTCTTTATAATTAATCTTTCTAATACATGACACTAAAGGAGCAGCATCTTCAATTTACTCTAAACTTAGCATACTCAGTTGGGTGAGTTAGGTATTCTTAGAGACACCAAGTGAAATTTAGTCTATTTTTATCTTGTGATTATAAAATAATGGAGAATAATCAATACATCAATATCCCTTGTTCATGTTTGTGAACCCACTTTAAGTTCATATTCCACCATATGTTGAATTACACTGATTATTTTAATGGGACTCAGATATTTACTCAGGACATTTTTGTTAAGTGCAAATATCCATTCAACATTTATTGATCATATCTGAAGTGTCATACAATCCAGCAATAACTATAAATAGTATATAAGTAATATAGGTTAAAGGAAGTTGTATCTTAAGAGTTTCCTGGTTAACTAATTCAGAAATAGAATATATATGACCCTCCCTCCCTCTTTCTTTCTCTTTCTGTCTCTCACACGTACGCACACATCCAACTGTGATAGATATCACTAATCAATAATTGCTGTCTTTTCCAGTGAGCCTTGACTAAGACAGAATCCCCCTCAATCTTGTGCACTTGGCAGCTACCATCAGATGAATAAACTTCACAAAATAGAAATTTCTTTGCCACACCTACAAGTACTAAAAGTGATTATCTATATCTCTTTTTATGAAGGTCAATCTTTTTTGTGTGTGTTGTTGAGAATGCAACTCAGGGCTCAGTACATGCTAGGCAAGTGCTCTACCACTTAGCTACAGCCCAATCCCTAAAGATCTGTGTCTTTTGTGGAGTATCAAAAAAGACCACAGTGAGAGGAATTATACTAGTAGAAATTAGTTTAGCTGATGACAATTGCTTATCCTTCTAAAACATTGACAATATCTATTAAGTAACATTTTACTTTTAAAATAAATAATAGAGGTTTACTTGGCTCATGATTCTGGAGGTTGGGAAGGTGAAGACCATGGTGCTGACATCTGCTCAGCATCTTGTGAGGGCCTTCTTACTGTATCACGACAAGGCAGAGCATTGCAGATTGTATATACCCATTGAATTTTGTAATACTTTACCCCATAAATATGTGCAAATAATATGCCAATTGAAAAAGTTTAAAACTAAAGCCTAGTAGTGACTTCAATGTGGATATAACCATCTGTGAAATATTGACCTAAATTCTGAACATCTTATTAGACATTATTGCCTATTAAAGCCTTTTGTCCCACGATATGTGATATTTTAAATACATAAGACATCATATATGGAATCCAAGATAGTAATGACACTTTCTTTACATAAATGTTCTATATGTTTTCCAGAAATATAGTGACAAGTGTTATGGAATGATCAGCAGCTCCCAAAGTTTAGGCAGTGATAGAGATCTATATAGATACTAGGTACTCCAAATAATATATAGTTGGAAGAGGAAAACAACTGTTTTCATCAATCCCTTGAAATTTAGGACAGTTTTCAGATAGAAGTATTAAGAATTTTAAAGATTAACAAGTAGCCACATCAAACAATAATGTCACATCTCCATATGAATATGCCAAGGCACACAAAAACAGGGTGGATCACTCAGAGCACAAGTCATGAGTCAATTCAGTGACTGTTGAAATATGGTGATGTTCAGAAGCCTACTCCACGGAAAGCCCGTAGGTGTAAGCATGGATCTAATAATTTTTAAAGCATGATGAATTTCATTCATAAAACAGGAATTTAAATTCAGATAACTGGTATCATTTTCAGTAATAAAAAGTGCAAGGATTATTTTGAGGATGACAGTAAACCAAATTAGCATATAAACTGCATAACAACTGAGACTGTAAGTTGGTTAAATGTTTAATTTTTAAATTATTTAATTAGCTTACAGTATAATGAGTTTCATTATGGGGTTTTCATACAATGATATGTACTTTGCACTGGTTCTCTCCCTCATTGTCCTACAATGTTGCTCCCACCCGCTCTCACTAATACCTTGTCCCCTCTAGATACATCCCATGTATTTTCCAAACTTGCATACATATTATATGTATATACATATTCTTTGAAAGATAAATGTAGCTACCTTATGTGAGTGAAAATATGGGGTATTAATCTTATTGAATGTGGCCTATTTTCCTTAAAATAATAATCTTTAGTTCCATTCATTTTCTTGCAAAAGACATAATTTCATTCTTTATCACTGAATAATACTTCATTATATACATACATTCATATATATATATGATTCATATATTTATAGATTCATATATATATATATACATGGGCTGGGATTTAGCTCAGTTGGTAGAGCGCTGTGCTGCAGTCTCTGAGGTCCCAAGTTCAATTCCCAGCACCGCAAAAATGGGAGAAGGGTCTGGCAACCCATTCCCAAGGCAATCGCGAAAGAGTCAGCCATTGAAAACCCTATGAGGGTCGCTATGAGTTGGATACCGACTTGACGGCACTTAACAACAACAACAATATATATACATATATATATATATCCTTTTCAGAGGTTCTCACATATACATATGTGTTGAAGTATTACACTTTCTTCTGGTAGTTTCAAAGTTTCTAATTTTATATTAAAATCTTTGATCCATATTGAATTGATTTTTTATGGGTAAGAGATAAGGATCTATTTTCATTCTCCTGCATGTGGATATCCAGTTTTCCCAGTACCACTTGTTGAAGAGGTTGTCTTTACTTCAATGTATGCTTTTGACACATTTTTCAAAAATCAGGTGATTGTAGCTGTGTAGATTCATTTCTGGGTCCTCAATTCTATTCCATTAGTGTTCATGTCTGCTTTTGTGCCAGTACTAAGCTGCTTATGTTACTATGGGGTTGTAATGTACATTGTTATCAGGTATTGTAATGCCTCCTCTATTGCTCTTTCTTCTCAGGATTGTTTTTGCTGTTCATGGCATTTTGTGCTTCCATAAGAATTTTAGAGTTGTTTTTTCTATTTCTGTTAAGTATATCATTGGAATTTTGATGGAGATTGAATTGAATCTGTAGATTTCTTTTGGTGGCATATTATTCTTCCAATTCATGAGCAAGGGAAGTCTTTCAATCTTCTAGAGTCTTCTTCACTTTCTTTCTTTAGTGTTCTGATGTTTTCATTGTAGAAGACTTTACGTTCCATGGTGAGATTATTTCATAGATATTTAATTTTTCTGGGATATGTGAATGGGATTGCTGATTTGATTTCTTTCTCATCCTGTTCATTAATGATATATGGGGCTGCTACTGATTTTTGAATGTTGATTTTGTATACTGCTACTTTACTAAAGGAAAATATTAGCTCAAAGAGTTTTCTAGAGGTGTCTTTCAGGTCTTTTAACTATAGGATCATGTCATCTACAAATAAGGATAATTTGACTTCTTTGTTCTCTATTTGTGTCCTTTCTATTTCTTTTTCTTGCATTATTGCTTGGTTAGAACTTCAATCCTTCCATTGAATAAGAGTGGAGAGGGTGTACACAACTATTTTGTTCCTGATTTTAGAGAGAATGCTTTCAGCTTTTCCCCATTTACTAAAATGTTGGCAATAGTTTTTTTCATATATGGCCTTAATGATGGTGAGGTATGTTCCTTCTACATCCAGTTTATTTAGAACTTTTTTATCATGAGGGTATGCTAACCTCTGTCCAAGGCTTTTATTATATCTTTTGAAATGATTATATGGTCTTTGTCTCCAAGTCTATTGGTGTATTATATTACATTTATTGATTTGCATATGTTGAACCAGACTTGCATCTGTGGAATGAAGCCTACTTGGTTGTGGTCTATGATCTTTTCAGTATGTTGTTGTAATCAGTTTGCAAGTATTTTGTTGCAGATTTTTGCGTCTTTGTTCATCAGAGAAATTGATCTCCAATTTTCTTGGATTTTTTCTTGTTGTGTCCTTATCTGTTTTTGATATCATTTTGATACTGATTTTGTATAATTAATTTGGGAGTATTCCTTCCCTTTCTATTTTATGGAATACTTTGAGGAAGATAGGAATTAATTCCTCTTTGAGAATTTGCCTGTGAACCTGTCAGGTCCTAGGTTTCTCTTTGTTGGAAGGTTCTATATGACTACCTCAATTTCATTACCTATTATAGGTTTGTTTAAATTATTTGTTTCTTTTTTATTCAATTATGGCAGGTCATGTTTGTTAAGGAATTTAGTTATTTCTCCTGTATTTTCCTTTATTTGGAGCTCAATTTCTTGAAGTAATCCCTGCTAATCCTCTGTATTTCATTGGTATCTGTTGTAATGACCCCCTTTTCATCTCTAATTTTATGCATTTGGGTCTGCACATTCTCTCTCTCTCTCTCAAATTTGGCTAAGTGATTGTCATTTTTGTTTATCCTTTTTAAAGAACCAGCTCTTAATTTCATTGATTCTTTTTGTTTTTTTTTAATTTCCATTTCAGTGATTTTTGCCTT
>VMDO01030268.1:0-21526 GCA_007922755.1 Pedetes capensis | reverse complement strand
AGTCTGGCATCTACACACTACTGTCATTTTTTCCTATAAGGTGTAATTCTCTCGAACACAATGAAGATACCAGACTCCAACCTCTAGGATATATGCTGCATATTTTTCCATTTCTCAATACGTCTTGGGAAATTGTTAGGTACTGTCAAGTTGGTATCTGACCCATAGCTACCCTATGTACAACAGAGGAAACACTATTGTCAGTGCTTCTCTGCTATTCACAGGGTTTTCAATGGCTGATTGGCTTTTGGGGGTGGGTTGCCGGTCCTTCTCTCAATGCTTTAGCACCTGGTGTCCCCAGGCGGTCTCCCATCCAAGTATTAACCAAGCCTGAGCCTGCTTAGCTTCTGAAACCTAACAGGATCAGATGCCACAGTGCTATGGCTGCAAGCTCTTGGGAAATTAGTACATATTAACAATGTAATTTTCATAAAATTATTTAATGAATAAACAAACTCATCTCTGTAGAAATCTTATCTCTCAATGAATGTACAAATGAATGTGCAAGAATAACTATAAAAATCCACTCCTTCCGGACATTGTATATCCCATTATCATATTACTGCATAGTTTAAAAATGTGACTTGATTAAGGTAAACATGGCTCTGAGAGAAGGAAAAATGCTTGTGCATTGATCCATATCTCATGTCGCTGCTCTTGGGAACTCTACACCACCATACAGTATGAATGAGCCAAGTGGCCTCTGTGTGACAAGAAAAGCTAGTTAAGTCATTCTCATTATCCAGCTGACAGAGAGTCAGCTGCCAGACATGTGTTGACATATCATGTATTCGAAACCATCTTGCTCTATCTAAGCTACCTGCTAGTTAGTGAGTAGCAGAATTGCCTGAACTAGAACTTTCCAATGAATTCAGAATTAGGGCAAAAAATTTGCTATTAGTCATAAATGTTGGGGTGGTCAGATTTTCTAAAAAACTCAACCAATACACTTGGAAAACTAGATCTTTTAAAGAGATTCACACTAGCAACATAAAAAAAATCCCGCAATAAAAGTGCATAGCAATCACTTTGTTTCATATCTTTTGAAAGATATACTTTTTTTTCACATTGTGCTCATTGAGTCACATTTTGTTCACTGAGGATACAATTACTATTTAATTGTGTTCTTTGTTTCAATGTTATTTGTAGTAACAACAAAAAGTAAAGTGGAAGAAAAAGGGAAGAAAAATAAACAGTATGACTTGGGTTGGAATCCATTCAATTTACTTCATGTGTGTGAAATTTCTTATTGGTTAAATATTTAGATTGGATTATAATTATTTATTATTTGGTCTTTTAGGTTGCTATAGTTCACAGTTAATGACATAGCTTCTTTTAAAAAAAGATGCATCAGTGAAGTTGGATATTTTTGTCTCTACATTCTAAATGCAGTGCTACTCTCTTTAAAAAACCCAAGTTAAACTTTATCCATTAAAATAAGCATTTTTAGAGGACATTAGTATACTCTTTGACACTGGAGTTATTTTAAAAGGTATTTTTAGAGTGCTTGCCCAAATAATCTTCATAATTTTCCTATCAATCAAAGTTATAGAAGTTGGCTAGCATTTGTCATTTCAATCAACAATCCTAGTAAAATAAATCAAGTAAGAAGTGACTAGATTGACAAAGACATTTCAGTCTGAAAACAAGAACAAGATCAGAATTGGCATTCATAGAATAAAGAATCAGAAAATAAACTGCAAGATAATTGAAAACAAATTTATATGAAAAGAGCATGATTTTCAAAAGACAGTAGATTTAAAATTGTAAGACACAAGTCTTAATCTCTGAGAAGTATTAAATTTCTCCTGTTGTCAATCATGTTGACTATGAACAGCTACTGGTTGGAGTTCTAAACTCTACATCTCACTCTAATTCTTGAAAAGAGCTACGGAAAATGTCACTATATAGTATATATACTATATACTATACTAAGAGTATCAGTCAAGATCCTAGCTCCTAATTCTATTTTTCCTTGAAGTAGTAGAGTCAGTGGCTAATCGAGCTATATTCATGTTACTTACAGAGTAGACCCTATGTATCTCTGGGTTCTGCATCCCTGGATTTAATCTACTGCAGATCAAAATTATTTGAGAAAAAATTACATATACATTGAAGAAGTACATTTTTTTGCTTAAATTATTCCCTAAGCAATTATGTATAACAAATATTTACATAGAACTTGCCTTCTATTTGGTATTATAAGCAATCTGTTGTTGTTAGGTGCCACTGACTGGGTGTCAGATTCATAGCAACCCTATGTACAACAGTCAAAACACTATTATCAGTGCTTCTCTGCTATTCATAGAGTTTTCAATGGCTGATTTTTTGGGGGGTGGGGGAGTAGGTTACTGGGTCCTTCTCCCAAGCCTACAGTACCTGATGTTCCCAAACAATCTCCCCCATCCAAGTGCTAAGCAGGTCCAACCCTGCTTATCTTCCAATATCTAATGGGATCACATGCCTCAGTGGTAAGGCTGCAGGCATAAGCAATCTAGAGGTGACTTAAATTGTATGGAAAATATATATAGATTAAATGCAAGTACAATGCCATTTTATATTAGGAACAACAAGAGCATCTACAGATTTTGCTATCTGCAAATAGTGAGCTAAATGTTGCTCCTAAAACCAAACAAGTTTGGATATCAAGGGTTGAATATAAAATGTCTACTCATTTTAGGTGTATAAAATGCTCTCAGAGTAAATTAGTATCATTTTTCTTCTCTTTTCCCTCCTTTCTTATTCTCCTTCTCCATCTTCTTCCTCTTTTACTTTTCATATTATGCCTCTTTTGTCTTCAAAATTTATGAATATTAATTTAATGAAAGCTGGGTTCTTTGTTGTCATAATCAGCATGACCTTCCCTGAACCAAGTAATCCTAGAAAGTAGATTTATTTGATTTGCAAATCTCTATTTATAATGCTATTAGCTTGAAATATGTTCATACTGTCATGTGACTCATTTTCCTAATCTGAGTTAATAGCATATCATGAGTGAATTTTTAAAGATATTAAGAATGAGAAATAGCACTATCTTCTCATAAGACAAGGAGAAAAATGGAAGAAAACCAATGATCTTATTTGTTGTTGTTGTTGTTGTTAGGTGCCGTTGAGTCGGTCCGACTCATAGCGACCCTCTGTACAACAGGGGAAACACTATTGTCAGTGCTTCTCTGCTGTTCATAGGGTTTTCAATGACAGATTGATTTTTGGGAGGGGGTTGCCGGGTCCTTCTCCCAAGCCTGCAGCATCTGGTGTTCCCAGGCGGTCTCCCATCCAGGTACTAACCAGGCCCGACCCTGCTTAGCTTCTGAGATCTGATGGGATTGGATACCACAGGGCTACGGCTGCAGGCATAATGATCTTATAGCAAGCATAAATTTTCAAGAAATGTATCTAGTCCTAGAAAGGGCTGAGTAGGAAAGCAACCCTTTGAGTCAGTTTTAATCCAAACTGGTGGGAGTAAGAAGAGATTTGATACCATCACCTGACATCAGAATGCTAAATTTTGACTCTTGTTGGTAGCAAGACAGTTAAGCCATTTTATCAGCTCTGAGGCTTCCAGACTTGGGTGAGAAGCTGCATAGAGAGCACAAGATTTTGAGCAGAGAAATACAAAGGCTTCCAGCATGAGTAAGAACTGGTTGTGAACACATGTGAAAACGGAGGATAAGGGTAAAGAAGAACAACTGTGGTGTTCATGAAGCCAGATGTGAAGTAGCCAAAAAATGAATAAATTAGAAGCTGGTTCTATGAACAAAAATGTAAACTTCAAAATTACACTTGTGATATAATACAGCATTTCAAATAGTATTTTAAGCAGTGTTATAGTTGTTTGTTGTTGTTGTTGTTGTTGTTGTTGTTGTTGTTGTTCTTAGGTGCCTTCGAGTCGCATCAGACTCATAGCAACCCTATATAGCACAGGTTAAACACTCCCCGATTCTATTTAAGCCCATTGTTGCAGACACTGTGTCAATCCATCTAGTGGGGGGCTTTACTTTTTTTCATTGACCTGCCACCCTCCCAAACACGATGTTCTTCTCCAGGGATTGGTCCTTCCTAACTACATGTCCAAAATATGTAAGACATAGTCTAGCCATTCTTGCTTCCAAGGAGAACTCTGATTGCACTTCTAGAATAGATCTGTTGATAATTTGACAGTCCATGGTATATTCAATAGTCTTCTCCAGCACCATAATTCAAAAGCAACAATTCTCCTGTCTCCCTTGTTCAATGTCTAGTTTTCATAACCATATGATGAGAATGAAAATAACATAGCATGAATCAGGTGCACATTCGTCTTCAATGTGACATCTTTACTTTTCAATACTTTAAAAAGATCTTTTGCCAGAGCTTTTCCTAAAACAATGCGTCTTTTGATTTCTTGACTGCTACTTCCATGGGTATTGATTGTGAAGCCAAGTAAGGCAAAATCATGGATAACTTCAATCTTATCTCCATTTATTGTGAAGTTGCATATTGACCCAATTGTAAGGACTTTTGTTGATGTTTAGTTGAAATCCATACTCATAGCAATCCATACTCACAGCAACATGCAAGCCCCCCTCCCTGAAAGCAAACTGACAGACATGTGGAGGAGTGTTATAGCAGGGACTGTTAAAGGTGATTATGTCAGCAGTAGGTGAATATTTCCATTTATGTGAATGGGTTAATATTAGCATTTAGAGTTTAAATGAATAAAACATGTAAAGATAAATGTTTCTGCAGGAGCACAGTAATAGAACTAATGATACTTAACTGATTATTTTATTTATTTACTTATTTTTATCTTCTAAGGGGTTTTAAAAATTATTAAAAATAGCCTTAGATTAATTTACACTTAATCATAAATAATTTTAAAATATATTTTTAGGAATGCTATATGAGAACATAACAGACGATTTGCAAGATTAATTTGCATAGAATTTTAGTTTAATGTAGTATTGCTTCATCTTGGGAAAATATACACTATATTAAATATAATAGAGTAAGGTATATGATACTTGTGTTTGTTCCAGGTTTCTCCTTTTCCAAGAAGCTACCATTGACATAGTTGTTATATTTTTAGTGATGGGTATTACCATAAATCACCATTTAGGAGTGGAGAGACACAGATGGGTATTGGGAAGTGTTCAGGTCTTCAATACATTTTCTAAAAACAGTATTGCATAGACTGCTTATTATATTAAAAACTAACTTATGATGTACTAGATTATGATTTAGGAAATGTGGTTTCCTTAGTCTTATAAATTAATGAGTTCTAACTTCTCTAAGACACTGCGTTTTTAAAGGCCATTTTTAATATCAATGAATAAAAATTTATGGAAAAGATAAACCCAAATAAATATTGTGGATTAAAATATGCATTTGTTTTTCTTTAAAAGAAGTTATTTAGGCTGAATGTGGCAGCACACACCTGTAATCCCAGCACTTGGGAGGCTGAAGCAAGAGCATGTGAGTTCAAGGCAACCTTGGGCTATATAACGAGTCTTTGTATCAAAGAAGAAAAAAAGTTATTTTGAACTAATGATAGATTGATAGAATTTTTACAATAGTTGAAAAGAGTGCAGAGCCTTTGTGTATACTCTTCTCTTTTCTTTCACTAATGTTAGCATCAAACACAACCATGGTAAAATTAGCAAAAGAACACTTGTAGAGTACTATTAATTGAATTAGTTTTCATTAAGATATTACCATATTTTCTGAAATTTTCCAATGTCTTATTTATTCTGATCTAGCACACTGACATTGTATTTGATTATCATATTCTCTCTAATGCGTGATATTTTCTCAGTCTTTCTATGCCTCGCATGACTTAGAAAGCACTGTACTTTGTAGGTCAGATAATTTGTGATAAATCCTTTCATTTGAAATTGTACTTTTTATGATTCTATTAAAATTGTGCATTTTATTGAAAAGTATCATGAAGGTGATGTCTCCTCAATGGATGATACCAGGGACTATATGATTCTAATTAGTCTTACTACTAGTGATGTTCCCCCTAAAAACTAGGTTAAGATGGCAATTTTCACATTACTTAACTGAAAAGTTACTATTTTAATTTTGTAATCAGTTAATATTTGGAGGAAAATACTTTAAAATGAGGTAAATACATTCTCAATTTTTAGCTCACAAGTTTTAGCATCTTTAAATCGCCTGCTGAAATCATTGCGGTGTTTGCCAAGCAGGGATGATTTTTTTCTCTCATTCTTTCTTTACTAAGTGCATAAGGAAGAGTTATATATTTTCTTCCATTTATTTCATTAATTATTAATTATTATCATTGTGTCCTCAAGGGTATTCTTTGGGCTATGTAATTCAGTACCATGGTTGTTTATTTAGCTTTTCAAACCATCCCCCATTGGGCCACTGGTAAGTCATTTATTTGCTCTTGGGGTACACACTGAAGAATCCAGTGAAGAATTTAGAGGCAGTAACTCAAAGAAAAACATTTTGGCATTCTAAAGGCTTAGGCAGAGAGGAAGAATCCAGGCAAGACTCAAGAACATAGTAACAACATAAACTATCTGGAAAAGGAGAGTCAAAATGTATTAGATAGAAGGTAGATGACACAATTGGGGCCCATCCATCACAGACATTAAGTAGTTAATTATGTTTTATGGCACGTGCATTGGCTGAGTCATGGACAAGAAGAGAGTTTTTAAGTGCAATATCCAGCTCATGGAGAGTTCTCAAATTTGTGTGGGTGTTTGAAATTCTTCTATACCTCCAACCCACTGCTTGGGGAATTTGTAGGTCTATTCCATCAAATTTGTGTTTGGCATGTTTTCCACAAATATTCTATAGTAATATTTCTTAAGTATCTTTCCCCTGATAATGAAAAATTAAAGGCAGTAGAGAAGAAATAGATGACAGATGGATACATGTTGCTGTTGTTAGGTGCTGTCAAGTAGGTATCCAACTCATAGCAATCCTACGTACAACAGGCGAAACACTATTGTCAGTGCTTCACTGCTATTCATAGGGTTTTCAGTGGCAGAGTGATTTTTGGGAGCGGGTTGCCAGGTCCTTCTCCCAAGCCTACCTTATCTGGTGTTCCCAGGCGATATCCCACCCAAGCACTAACCAGGCACGACCCAGCTTAGCTTTGGAGATCTGACAAGATCAGATGCCACAGGGCTATGGCTGCAGGTAGATGGATACATAGATAGGTAAAATTGCAGATATAAATATGAATTATCTGAGGTTTACCTTATTTATAACAGAGTGTATAAACTGAATATGCCCATGAGAAAATGTATTGCAGCCAGACACTATGGCACATGCTGCAATTCCAGCAACTTGGGTGGCTGAGGCAGGAATATTACAACTTTGAGGCCAGACACAACCTTGCACAACTTAGTAAGTCCCTGTATCAAAACAAAAACTAAAAAGAAGCGAGGCTGGAGGTTGAGCTCAGTAATGGTCTTCCCTGTGTCCAATCCACCAGTACAGTAAAAAGGGAAAAAAAAAATGTTTAAGGGTATATGCCATGGGAAAACGGGGTGAAAAATCAATTATCTAATCCCTAGTTTTATGTTTTTGTATTATAATTTTTGTTTTGTTTCAATACATATTCCTTTATTTGTAAATATCTTGAGCCTGAAAATATACAGTGGTCTTCCATATCTGTGGACTCTGCAACTATAGATTCAACCAACTATGAATCAAAAATATTTGAAAAAATGTGACTATAACAAATTTGTACATTTTTCCTCTTTGTTCCCTGAGTAAATACAGAGAACTATTTGAACAGAATTTACATTTTATTATTACAAATAATTTAGAAATAGTTAAAATATAGTCATGCACCAAATAGTGACATTTTGATTAACTATGAAATCACATATTTGACAGTGGTCTCTTAAGATTATAATGAAGCTGAAAAATTGTTATAGCCCAATGGCATCATAGCTATGGTAAAGTTGTAGCACAATGTAATACTCATGTGTCTGTGGTGATGCTGCTGTAAAAATTCTTACTGAGCTGCCAGTCATATAAAAATACAGCACATGCAATATATAGTATACAGTATTTGATAGCAGTAAACAGCTGTGCTGCTACTTATGTATTTACAATATTATACTTTTTCTCATTATTTTAGGATGTATTCCTATTTATATATAAAAAAGTTCTCAATAAAATAGCCTCAGCTATTTCCCTCAGGACGTATTCCAAAAGAAGGTATTGTTATTACAAAAAATAACAGCTCTCTGTCTATTATTACCCCTGAAGACTGTTCACTGAGGTAAGATATGGAGATGGGAGTGACATTGATTGTTCTGATTCTATCCAGGCAGGGATAATATGTGTATTTATAACTTAATTTCTAATATAATAATTTTAAAGGAATTTTAAATAGAAAAATGCTTATGGAATAAGGTACAAAGAAAGAAAAATACTTCGTATAACTGTACAATGTATTTTTGTTTTAAGTTGAGATGATACAAAATAGTCAAATATTTTTTAAAAATTAAGATTTTATAAAGAAAAAGCTGTAGTAAATAAGAATTAATGTATTATTGATGAAGTAATGCTTTTATAAACATAGTTCAACCTAGTATGCAGTGTTCATAAAGTTTACAATATGGGCAGTAATGTGCTAGGACTTTATATTCACTCACTAATCACTCATTGACTAATTCAGAACAACTTCCAGACCTGCAAGATCCAATCATGCTTAGTATCTATACAGATGTACATTTTTATCTTTCATTATATTTTACTGTACCTTTTCCATGTTTACTTATGCACATATCACTGTGCTCGGTTGCATACTTGGAACAGTCACACATTGTACAGGTTTATGCCTAAGAACCATAGGCTATCCCATAAAGCCTAGGCAAGCAGTAGGTTATATATAACATCTAGGTCAGTGTAAATACCCTCTGAATTTTGGACAATGATGAAATAATCTAATGACTCCTTTCTCAGAATGTATCTGGCCATTATGTGGCATAAGATTGCACATAAGAGAAGGCATGTAGGTTATATGCAAATACTATGGCATCCTATGTAAGAGACTTTTGCGTCCATAGGGGAGATGTTCTGGGAAGAATCCCCTGTGAATACCTAAGGATATCTGTATCTCTTGATGTATATATGTTTGTAGCATCAAATGTAACTTTGGTGTGCAAGAAGGAGATTTTGGTGACAGTAGAGTTGATTCTTTTTAAAGAACCATTTCATTGTGGACTACGGTAGTATTATATTTATTGAGTACTTACTCTCTGAAGTACTGTTCTGTAGGAGACACTTCTGTGTCAGATTGCTTTCATTTAAAAAGCATGTGAGCAGAGTTTAGATTCATTTTGACAAGTTTCATAAGTCATAATTGTCCTCTCCCAGTAGCATTTTGGGAAGATGACTTCTGTATTGCATTAAAAGATGTACTTCAAACAGTCTGAAAATAATTCTCTGTCAATCAGACATCATAGGTTTCTGGAAAGTGTGCGGTAAGGCTTGAACTGTACTAGGCGTACTTGATCAAGTGGATCAAGGGACAAAATTAGGTAATGTGATCCTGGTCTCAAACAATTCAAGATGTTTTCAAAAGTAAATACCTTTAAGGAACTATTTCAAAATATATTTTCATCTAGCTTAGTGATCAGTATCTAAATTTTTATGTTATTACATATCCACCTAACTGTTATATAAGAATACGGTGCCATTGCAGGAGGAGCTCCTAGGTGGAAATAGGTTTCCTCTATTAATTACAATAATTGAGGTATTTTAACATTTGATGTGAGTATGAAGGATTTTGATTAAATCATTAATCTTAAAAATTCATGGATAAATCTTAAAGTATAAAATATTTTCCTTCTACTGTTTGGAACCAATAAATTTGACTGTTCGGAAGTTTTTAAAGTAGTTTGTCTGTCATATAAACTTTTAAAATTCATGTTGAGTAATAAAAACATTTTAATCATAATTAAATATTCAATTTTGTAGTAAGGTGGTTGAAGTAAACTCAAATTCATTTTGATCACTTTCTATAATATGAAGATAAAATATTCAAATTGCTCTAGTTTCATATGAATTGACTGTTCTTTCATGAATTGTGTGTTGTTGTTAGGTGCCATCAAATCGGGTCTGACTCATGGCAACCCTATGTACAACAGAATGAAATGAAGACTAAATTCACTTAATTTTTAAATCTATATTAAATTTTATGACCAGTAGCTTCGGCTTTTCACAGATTTATTTTCTGGCTGTCATTTCAACTCAGTGAATTTTGTTTAATCAAATTTGGAAGCAGTTTACAAAACAGATTTATTTCTTGTTAGATTTTAATCTGTAATAAATTTTATCAAGCAATGTTGATTCAAATGTCTAATTTTACTGAGGTTAATATATACAGTTTTAAGCCAGGCAAGATGGCATATGCCTGTATTCTCAGTCACTCAGGAGGCAGAGGCAGGACAATTGCAAATTCGAGACCAGAGGCAGACTGTGTAATTTAGCAAGACCCTGTCTCAAAAAGTTAAAAAAAAGAGGATGCACCTCAGTGGTACAGCACTTGCAAAGCATGCAAGCAGGAGGGCCTGGGTTCAACTCCCAGTACCAACTCAAAGGCACCTAACAATAACAACAATGTATGTATGTATGTATGTATGTATGTATGTATGTATGTATGTACACACATTGTTTTAAACATTAACAAGATAGGATTTTCAAGTCAGAATTCCATGTGTAAAAATTTCAATGTATGTAAACTTATTTATATTTAGCCCTATTAAAAAAACTTTCTGTTGATTTTTCTGATAGTAATATTCAACTTGAAAGATTACTAACATGAATTATATATACTTTTGTCAGTTATATTAAGTAACTGTGAGTCCGTAAGTATCACAGAACTGCTCCCATTTTGAAATCCTTGAAAGTTTAAAATTCCTCTCCTTTTTGTCATTTCTTTCTAGTTTTGTGGAGGATTATTTCCCCCAAATATTTTTTTAGTTATTTTGGATTTTATCTTAAATAAATTTGTTGATTAATTTATATATTGTATGTATATCTTCCTCTTATTATACTTTTATGTTTATTTTCTTAAATGAAATTAGCATCTATATATAGATGATGGTATGTAGCCTTAGCATGGCAAAGATACATGATCAGTGTAGTGAGATATATCCTGTATTCTCAGGAGAATAATGTAGAGAAGGAAGCAGTACCAAAATATCCTGCTTGGGTATATACTGAAGTAGATTTAAAGAACTTAGAAACTCAAGGCCAAAATATACAAATATTTCTTAAAACAACTTTTTCAGACTCCTTTTGATCTCATAGTAGAGAGTGATTGCAAGGTTGTGCTAAGTGGGAGGAAGAACTCATGAAAGAACACTTATGAATTTATTCAAAAACATATGACTCATATGTAAGTCATCAAATCTTTCTAAGAGCTTTGTTTTAGACATCAGGCTCTGTGTACTAGGGTTTACTCCCTGGGGGAAAGAGATATATAAAACAAAGAGAATTCCAAGACATTCTGTTTGCTAGAATCTCTGCTTCCTATGATCTTATCCTTAACTGAAGGGCAAAAGTAAAGGCTGGGAAAGCTTCTGATTTGCATTTTGTAATTGTTGACTGTTGGGAGAAGGACCTGGCAACCCCCTCCCAAAAATCAATCTGGCATTGAAAACCCTATGAAGAACAGAGAAGCACTGACAATAGTGTTTCCCCTGTTGTACAGAGGGTCACTATGAGTTGGATACCGACTCGATGGCACCTAACAACAACCTAACAATTGTTGACTGAATTAAAATAATTTTGGGAAGAAATGTCTGTAGAAGCCAAGAGTTCTTTGACAATTGGAATCACTCCTATCAGTGGTTTTATAAGACATGCGAATATATTAGATCCCATTTATTGTTATACATGAGCTAAACTGAAAAAAGGAAAACAAAAACTAAAGAGCAAAAACCAGTTTAAAGGAAACACTTGGTAAATGATCCATTCCAATTCACCTTATTGTATATCATAGTGTACAAAATTGTATTTCCCCACAGTGTATACAATTGAAAGATTAACAGTCTTTCAAAATAGAGATGATAGTTTGCTTAGCATTGCTTTTTGTATGTTTGTTGAATTGGAGGAATAGGGCAGAAAGTGAAGGTGCTGGTGCTGGTAGGAAAACCTGCAACACAGAAAAATGTGATACGTTTGTTAAAATTATAAATAACTTAGAATGAAAAGCCAACACAAATGAATACAACCTACTGATATTTTAAAAAATTGCAACCCTCCAAATAGATGTTTGTATGGGTAAACATAATTTTCTTCAAAAAGCAAAGCAGCTTGAAAAAAAAATCAAACCTGAGTTTTGGATGCTGAGCGTGATGGCACATGCCTGTGATCCCAGGGACTCAGGAGGCTGAGGTGAGAGGACTTCAAGTTCAAGGGCAGAGGCAGCCTCTGCAACTTAGCAAGACATTCTCTTAAAATAAAAGTAAGAAAAGGGGGCTGGGGGTGCAGTTCTGTGAAAGAGCACTTGCCTAACATGTTTGGGACTCTGGGTTCAGCCTGCCGGTACTATAGAAACAAACAAACAAAAACAGTGGTTTTGGTAATGCTGACATTCTATTTTTACATTCTTTTTTTCAAATAGGGCAGTCATACTGAACAAATTGAAACTTTGATTACAAATCTAATAAGTTTTTAAAAAGATATTTATCAAGAACTAGAAGACCTTGAGAACAAAGAAAGTGGAATTGACATGCACTCAAACCAAATTTCATATAGTGATTTACTTTTCATCTCTTTCCTTTTTTCCTATAATCTCAGTATACATATCTGCTTTCACTCTGAGTTCTGAGAGGACCATGAGGTGATAAATATTTACCAATAGAAAAAATTTTATGAAAGCTTTTCTGCCTACAACAGAATCTGAACATAGTAGATCATGTCTTCTTTATTGCAACTCAATATCCCTTATTTTGATGAAGACTGTCAAGGTCATAAAATCCAGAATGATACTTTTCTCTTGTTTCTTAATTATCACAATGCCTCCTATCTCTACTAATTTTTATTACTCATTCCTTGATGCCAATATAACTGTATTTCTTTGCATTGTCCCAAAGCTCTTTTTATGCCATGGTAAATATTTTTAAAATCCATAATTCAGGTTGGTATACCTTTCACTAAGCAAATGTTGTCAGGCAACTTGAAGAAACAAATAAATACCAATGGTAGGCAGTCTGATATTTTTTAAATTTCCATTTTCTTTTGCAGATAAGTGAGCTGTGACTGCAAATGAAAAGGAGCTTCCTAGTATAATATTCCATCTAGGCATTCTGGTATGAATTTAATTACTGCAGTTCTAAATATCATGTCCCTTATCCCGTGCTGTAATTTTGTGTATACATGTACTTGGAATGGAGAACTGGAACTAATTATCCTCTCAATTTAATTTCTGTTAAGTCCTTATAACTTTTAATGCAACTACCATATTTTACTATACTCTCTCCATGACAACAGATTTCTTGCCATTCACCTCCAATCATTAAATTCATCCAGCATGTGGTATTCCAGAAGGAGGGCAGTGAGATATCTTCTATTTTCTCTGTTTCCTTTGATTGATGTACTTTCCTATATGTCCTAATTTCTCTCTATTTTATATTATGTTTTCTTTTTTCTTTCTTTTCTTTCTTTCTTTTTTTTTTTTTTTTTTTTTGCAAGCACAAAGGATTTTATTGTCCGACGCGTCGGGGTCTACTCAGCTCCATCGAACGAGAGAGCGAGAGAGACCCTGAAATGCAGAAGCGAGGGCTTTTTATACCCTTACAGAAGCAAAATGGCAGTTAGCTGACTGGTACAACTTTGATTGGTCACATTGGTTGACTTTTAAACTGATTGATTAATCAAATAGCAAGGCGCAAGCGGGAAGGGGGAAGGTTTCGGCATTCTGAGACATTGGTGTTAGCAGATAATAGGAAGCGGCAGCTTAAGATAGCTCGGGACCTCCCAAGTTGGGAGGGGTGGGGTCTTTCTGAGGCAGTGGAAAATTTTTCTTAGCCTGATCTATAAAATGGCTTTTCTATGGCTAAGCTGGGTACTTCATTCCCCCATTCTTTTTGAAAACTATTTTAATCTTAAAATAGGAGCTACAATTCATGATTTAAGAATTGGGTCCCATCATTTTCATCATCAGATTTATAACCATCATCATAGCTTTCTCTAATATTATGATCAGGACCATCACCATATTTATCATCATATAACATATTAGTCCATGTTTGGCCAGTTTCCTATCCTGAATGTGGTTTAACATCTTATCAGCTATAAAACTTTTCTCATCCCTCAGTTCTCACTTCCACATAGGCCTTCTTCCAAACTTGCTTTTTACTTTCTGCCAAATACCTACACAATCTTTCTCAAATTTCCCTAAGTTCCTCGATTTCTGTGTCCTTCAGTTCACATGGATTCCTCTGACAGTCAGAAAACAAAAGAACAGTAGTTTTAGCATAGTACAATTATTCAGAAAGATTCCTTTTTTTAAGCTTTTACAAATTCATTTGCACATCTTTAAGTTTTAACATCATTATTACGTAATTAAAATAACTAGAAGGAAACAAGGAAAAGTCATCCCAGAGTTCATGTTTCCAAGCATTCTAGAAAGGTCCTGGTAACACAGTTTTATAGCTTGCAAGAGGTAACATCATCCTGCTGTGACAATGAGTTTACAGGGTCCCTCATGTGGGTGCATCTCATGCGTGTAGGAGGTCAGGACACTTAGTGCCAGTCTCCAAGGTTAATTTGCTCAAAATCTCCTTTAAAGTTGTATTTATCCTTTCTATCTCTCCTGAACTCTGTGGTCTATACATGCAATGGAGTTTTCAATTTATATCTAAAGCTTCACTAATTAATTTAGAAATGCTGGCCGTGAAGGCCTGGCTATTGTCAGACCCCAGAAACAATGGGAGACCAAATCAAGGGATTATTTCCTATATTAATTTTTTTACATAAAATTTGCATTGTCTCAGACATAGTTGGAAATGCCTCAGTCCATCCAGAATAGGGTCAATAAATGCTAGTCAATATTTATAACCATAACAGCTTCTTTTAATCTCTATAAAGTCTAGTTCCTAATGTTCTCCCAGTTGGTTACCCTGGTACCTTACTCCTTGTTGCTTAGGTGTTCATCTGGCGGCGTTTGGTATCATTTTTAAAAAGGAAAATTATTAATAATGCATAATATGTTCTAGAAACTATTCTAAGCACTCATGTAATTCTGAAACAACACTACAAGGTAGGTACCCATTTTATAAATGAGAACACTAAAGTTCCAGGCAGTCTAAAAACTTGCCAAAGGTCCAGAGCTGGTAAATATCAAAATCATAATTTAAACTTAGTCTGGCCAGCTAAGACAGTGTCATTGCTAGAGGAAGCATCATACACACTCTTATTTGGCCTACAACATTGTATCATACATTTCTTCTTTTATATAGTGTTTCTCTTGTTTTTCCTTATAGAAAAACTTCCTATTTTTAGTTGTTTCTTATTTTACTACTGTCTATATTCACTGTTGTTCACTCTGAAGAAAGTCTAAATTCTTCAAACTGAACTTCTAAGTCCCTCTGTGATATTTCATTGTGAGTTACAGTAATATTCCAAACTTATTAGAGGACTTAATAAGGACTTAAGTTTTATTCCTTACTTTTTGAATGCTAAAGAGTAGAGTCTTAATACTAATGCTTGATAAATTTCTTGCTCTTTAGAACATGAAGATTTTCACAAATCACCTGTTATTTGTGAAAGAGATTTCCTATTTCTAGGCAAACTCAAAAGTTCATTTGAAGCAGAGGTTAAGCCTACACAGCACACAGTTAAGACAGTCAGGGTGCTTCCAAAAATAACTTATTTTCTGCCACACAGGCAACTCTAATCTGGCAAATGCCTCTCAATCCATATTCTAAAAGTAGACTTCAGACGCTGGTACTTTGCTGATAAGGAAAATAGAGCTCTACCATCACTGATTTGGGTAATCCAAACTAGTTTTCTGCTTTGAGTAGTTTTGATAGTTTCTGCATAATGAAGGTAACTGCTCAAAATAGTTCTAAAATATTAATTCTTTGGCCAGTCCAAATAAGTGGAAAAATCATATGTATTTAAAAGAAATGCCTTTTTAATTTTATCCATCTGGAAAAGATTGAGATTTCTGGAACATAAACTCAAGCATCAAAATGTGATTATTTAATTCTGATATAGAACTATAATAAACACAAGAAAATTATTAGTTTCCAAGGGACAATATAAGGAGCAGGAAAAAATAGTTGACATTTTTTAAGCTATATTGCAGAAGAGATAGTGAACTTCCAAATGACAGCCAGAATAGCACAAAAAGTTCACATGAAATATATACTTAAGTATATGTGTTTGTGTTTGTGAGTGTACATGATTTATTGCACTGTGAAATGTGACTGTTTTATACTGTCTTAAGTATCTTTAAGAAAGACTACACAAATATTTTAATACCCAGTGTGAACATATGCCATTTAAAAATCAACCATGATGCTGGATGTGTCTGAGATAGGCTGAATGCATAAGAAAATGCAATTGGAAGATCCTGACATGTCTTCTAATTAGGTGGGTGATACTTCTTTATTCATTTAGCAAGTCAGTAAAACATAGTTAATTTAGGTCTGGAAGCAGAAGTTGTCAGTTGAGAGCAAGCAGGAAACAATAATTTTAAATGATCAGTGAATTCACAGATAGGAGAATAAAATATCCCAAATATTTTTCCTTCTAATACATACAAGAACGATTTCCTCTGACTAGTGTACAGAATTCTTCCTACCATATCCAGAAGGGGAGTAGGAGTGTCATTTCAGGCACCTAAAAGTGCCTTTTTTCCCAAGGTATCAAATGGAGATATTTTTGTTATGTTTGAAACACTTTGAAGACTTCCATCTATGGAATAATCATTCTTTAGACTCAGATAAGAGGTCATTTGTCTTAGGAAGTGCTTGAATAATGAAAATTTATTTATCTCTCTGGCTCCTTTCATTTATTGCTGTGTAACAAATTACCTTAAAGTAGGTGGTTAAAAATAGCCCACATATATTCTTACCTTTTCTGTGGACCAGGAGCTAGTCTTATGCTTAGGCTTTCATGGGATGCAATAAGGATGTCAATAGAGGCAATAAGCTGATCTGAGGCTGGAATCCTCTTTAAAAATCACACCTTTGTTGTCAGAATTCAACACCTTTATGTTGGAAGATTGAAGCCCTTAACTCCTAAATGCTGCCTGCAACTTTTTGCCAGTTGGCCCTTTTTATAGACAGTTTATGTCATGGCAGCATGGTTCTTCAAAGCTTGAAGATGAATTTATTGGGTTAGTCTGATAAGACAGACTCTTACATACTGTGTCATACTCATAGAAGTGACATCCTGCCTTTATTATACTCTGTTGATTAGAAGCAAGTCATAATTTTTGCCCACATTCAAGGAAAGATTATACGAGAACACAAACACCAGCACATAGGAATTACTGGGGGTTACCTAGGGTCTGCTCACTACCTTCAACCTGCTTTAGTAAGTTGATTATACTTTATTCTGTCTCTCAAATTTGTCCTAAATGTATTTATATTACAATATATATAACAACTAAATTATTTATGTCCATATTTTTCTCCTCCAGCCCAGTGCCACTTAAATTTCTGTCTTAAGTAAGCTAACAGATATTCAGTATATTTTCTAAATAAATTACATAATAAATAAATAAATAATGAATTCATGGTTTATTTACACTCACTAAAAATATCAAGGTATGATCATTTTAGTAGTACAGATGTGAGATTTTTCATGTCATGAAGAACACTGGACTTGAGCAAAGTCCTGCTATTTGTGAAGGCTTGGACAATTCCTACAGGGCTGGCAGCATGGCACAGCTGATGAGTTGCAACACATAATCACATATTCATAAGCAGGAATAAAGACTGAATTCCCAGAAAAGAACAGAAGGTTCCAATGGGGTGTTTAGAATTATGTAATTCAAGTCATATTAGGCCCCTAAACACCACCGTTAGAAATCTCTTTTTAAAATTTTTAATCATAAATTGGATTTCAAAACGACAAGTCCAAAGGATTATAGCTCTTTGGGGTTTAAAACTATCCCTTGGAAGCCCCATTCTGTGGAAGATGATAATATTTTCACATCCCTTAAGATATTTGTTCAATTTATATATTTAATGGGTATCATGACTGCCAAGCAATTCTTTTTTTCCCATTTAGGTGCAAATTTTATTCACATGAATCACTCATTTCTCTTTTATTAAATTTATAAAATTTCTTGACCAATGCATGAATCTGCAGAGTAGCTTTTGCCTTGTTTACATTACTTAATGAGTTAAATACAATCTTTACCCATCTTGTGACAGCTCATGCCAAGTATTTTTAATACTTAACATGCTAATTTGAGTTCCTTCCTACTCTTTCTTTGTTTAGCTCCTCTTTTGGTTAGAACACCCAGTAACTTTCAACTCATTGTTGAACAGAGCTTTTTGAAGTGTTACTACAGATCTCTAAAGACTCAGTATTCCAAACCAAACAAAGCTACTGGTATATAGTTCAGTAGAGGAAGCAGCAAGAGCAACCATGTCTTAACAAACTACATCATGCCTCCCAGAACACCCCAAAAGACAGAGTTGCTTAATCTGTATTCACTCCTCTCCTTTCTCATGAATGTATCTCCTTCTCTAGCTCTTTCTCCCCCAGAACTAATCTTATTCCAGTCATGCTTAAACCTGTGAAAATCTGGTTGGTATGAAAGTTCAAACTCATCAGCAACCTATCTAGAACACTGGATTTGCCAAAAATAACAACCTTGGGCTTCTAATATTATTCATTCATACTGTAGGAGGAACTGCATTTTGGATTCTCCCAAATCACACTCCCACTACCCACTCTACAAATTAAAATCAAAGCCATAATTTTGTTGTTATATTAACCTGAGTATGGACAATACATCTCTAAAAGTAAATTTTAAAAGTTCAGTTTTTATGGATCATCCAATCAAGAACTTGTTTTCTGGTAAAGTCAAAAGATGATCCAAATTGGTCTCCTTTATTAAAATGTTTCAAAGATCTTTCATTTTAATTATTCACTGTAGCTGTCAGCATTTCATTCTAAGTGAATCACTTCAAGATATTGTTACTATGATCAACTTCTGTCAGACCTTTGATTGATCCTTTCCTCTACTCAGCTTCCCTTTGCTTAACTACAAGTAGATGTTACCATGAAAATCTAATCTGTAAGAACCTTATTTGATTAAGAACTGTCAGAGTCTATATATATTCTATAGAATCAGTTTTTTTGAGTATACTCACAATAATTTCGCCTTCAAAAGCCAGTGGATTTAGATAATTGAAACATGGGCATCAAATTAAACTGCTAAAATAAAAGACAGTGTATGCTAGCATTTAGGGTCAAATTAAGTGGCTCTCAATAATAGTTATATGAAACATTTTCATAAATTTAATGAAAATTATATTAGTTTTTAAAAGAGAGCCTTAAATATGTCTTTTTAAAAATTAAATACAAGTAATTATTTTTCTATTTTAATATTTAAGTGCTCTTCTCATTTTAAGCTTTCAGACACAGATGCATATATAGACCCTCCCATAGGTTGCTCTGGTTAGATATGCAGAAATTAGCCTTAAGATTTCTATTGTGTCACTAAAAATGAACTCAGTGAACAAGTAGACTAGAGAAGCACAGAGTCTTTGACAAGAAAATATATAAATCAGTTCAACACTTCATTAAAAGAGACATTTTCAAGGAATGAAATAAAGACTTCTCTCATAATTGGAGAGAAACACTTGAGAATATGAATATGATAAGCACTTTTTATTTGTTTTTGAATTATTGTTTGACTTTATTCAACAAGAAGCTAAATTATCAAAGACAGATATGAGTTTGTACCTTTACAATGTGTGATCTAATTCTCAATCTTTTCCATAATTTGTCTCTTTTCATTTTTTCCATTAAGTACATAAAATTCAAATGCATAAATTTGCAGAGCTCCCCTATTCTTCAGACAATCTGGTCTCTAGACTTTGCATTGTTAGGTATTTTCATTCCTATATTTTCAACCTCTCCCTGAATATGTTTCCACCTTAGAATATTGATATGCTCAATGTTTTCCCAATCATAAAACAAAATAAAATGATGACTCTTTTCCACAAGTCTATCTCTGGCCTTCATACTCACCCTGTTATAATTGTCATTCTGCATTTTCAAAGTTCTTTCTCACTGTTTTTGATAAGCTCTCTATTTAATCATTGACGTTCACAAAATGCCCTGGTAATCCTACTCTATATATTCTCCAGATTATTAAATATGTCCTTTGAAACAAACGAAAACCTTTGTTTCTTATGACTGTAAAATTGCTGTCCCTAAATTTTTTCAAACTTCTGGTTCACATATCTCACATCTTACATCTCTTTCTGGGTTTTCTGGGGAAATACTCAAATTCACCATGCACAAAAAATATCTATTATTTTTTCTTGTATCTGAGCACATGGCACCACCATCTGTTCACTCAGCCATGTCAGAAACCCGAAAACTTTTCCTCCTCACTTTTCCTCCTTACTCACTTTTCATATAAATAGATGGCTTAGTTTCATTGGTTCTATTTTCTTGATATCTTGTAATTTCTTCTCTTTATGTAACATTTAAAAGCTACCAACATAGTTTAGGATCTTACATGCCACTTGATTATATCTGTAGACTCCTCATGAGTTTTTCTCTCCTTAAGAATGCTCTCAAAATTTTCTAACAGTATTCTCACCATGAATCTGTGCTACTATAATCGTGCAGTAGTTTCCATGATATGGAGGAGCAAATTTCTTTTACAGGTGAAACAATAATGTCACTTGTTACATGACAGTCCTGCAACTTGTCACTTCCCAGTCATAATATGAGTCTTGTTTACCCCGTCACTGAAACTTGATGAGTCAATGTAAATGCTTTGAGAAAAAGAACAGAGAAGTGATGCTGTTTGAGCCCTAAGATTATTTAGAAAAAGTAATGCATTTCCTGCTGACTCTCTGTTATTATACTGGTCTCTTGGAAACCAACCACTGTATTATGACTAGATCTGCTGGAGAGGTTACATATAGGCATATTGGCAAACAGCATCAGCTAAGATCCAAATTGAAAGTTGACATCAGTAGTGATCTTGTGATTGGTCACATTTGAATGAATGGTTCTTCAGATAGTAACCAGCCCCTTAGGCATTGTCACCCCCAGTTTTTAAATCTTCCAGCTTACACCTTAGATTTTGTGAATCAGAAAAAAATGTACCTATGCCATGCATGAATTCTAGCACATAAAAATCATTGAACATAAAAAATTATTTTGAGAAAGTTTGCTATGAAGGAATAGATCACTAGAACCATTTTCTACATAATCGAGTTCCTAGCTACTTCTGTGTCTTACAAATGTACCTCCATAAGAGCTTTTATACTGTATTCTAATCTTATTGAAGTACAAGCAAGATTTTTTCATGGATATAGCTTCATGTTTCTCT
>VMDO01030267.1:0-21522 GCA_007922755.1 Pedetes capensis | reverse complement strand
CTGCAGTCTCTGAGGTCCTGAGTTCAATTCCCAGCACCGCAAAAATGGGAGAAGGACCTGGCAATCCACTCCCAAGGCAATCCTGAAACAGTCAGCCATTGAAAACCCTATGAGGGTCGCTATGAGTCGGATACCGACTCGACGGCACCTAACAACAACAACAATGTTCTGAGGATGAGTGAGGAATTTACAGATTAAAAATACCAAGTACCCATCCTAAAATCTAACACTATATATATGCAAACATGTATATATGCAAATATTCATACACATATATACCAGGATTGCCTACAGCCGTAGCCCTCTGGCATCCGATCCCATTAGATATGAGAAGCTAAGCAGGAACGGGCCTGGTTAGTCCTTGGATGGGAGACCACCTGGGAACACCAGATACTGTAAGCTTGGAAGAAGGACCTGGCAACCCCCTCCCAAAAATCACCCTGACATTGAAAACCCTATGAATAGCAGAGAAGCACTGACAATAGTGTTTCACCTGTTGTACATACGGTTGCTATGAGTCGGATACAGACTTGACGGCACCTAACAGCAACCACATATACCAGGATACATTCAAAAGACATTTTGAAAAAAAGCGTTAGCTTGTTTTGAGATATTTGTATAATGCTTTATTAAATACTGTCATTTATATGCACTACAGCAACAGTCCCATTGGACTTCCTGCGCTCATAGGAATGTTCTGTACCTACAGGGTCCATGAGTGGTACCACTAGCCACCTGTGGGAATTAAGCACTTGAAAGGTAGCTAGTGTGACTAAGAAATACAATTTTTAACTTTCCTTCCTTCCTTTCTCCCCCCAGCACTGGTGAGTTGAACCCAGGGTCTCACACAGGCTAGGCCAGCGCTCCACCACTGAGCCACACTCTCAGCTCCTTTTTTATTTTGAGACAGTCTCACTGAGCTGTGCAGGCTGCCTCTGGCATTGACTCCAGGATTCTTCTGCCTCAGCCTCCCCAGTTGCTTGGATGATAGGCAAGCACCATGGTGCCTGGCTTAACTTCCTTAATCTAAATTAATTTAAACCTAAACACCCACGGGACCAGTGGCTGCCATGCTGGAAATGGGACAGAAACACCTACTTTGCTCCCCAACGCCATCCATTTCTCCTTCCCAGCCCTGCTCACAGGCCATCCCAGGACCCCACAGTGGAAGAATTCGCTGCCTGAACTGTGCTTCCACAGATCTGCCTGCATTTCTCTACTGTAGAATTTCGCCACTGCACAGAAGTTACACAAGCGTCAATCTTCGCTAGAAAACTGTAATCTACATAAAGACAGGATGAGGTCTTGCTCCTCTCTGTCACCACAGCTCTGGCCGAGGGCTAACCATGGTAGCTTCTCATGCCATTTTTTGTGTAATGAATGGACAGAAAAGGCTGTAAGCAAGTGATTAACCTCAGAAGTGCCAAACAAGTTAGCAATTGTGAAACACCTTCCTTCTTCCTGCCGTTTGTGTTTTACATGCACAGAAAACATTGCCACCTTATGGAAATCCCAGCTAAGGGGAGCAGACAGGGTTTCCACGCAGCCGGCCTCCAGGGCATCTGATCAAATCAGCCGCCCAGGGCCCTGGAGATGCCCAGCTGCAGCACACCCGATCGAGCAAGCATCGGCACAAATGGCTGCATGGTGCCGCAAACTGAAAAGGACACGAGATGCCGGACACTCACCGTCCCCAACGTCAAAGTCCTTGAAGGCCAGCTCAGAGCCCGAGTCATCCAGCAGGATCTCGCCGTTCAGGGTGAACATCATGGTGCGTTCGGTCATGTCCACCATGCAGCCCACCACGTCACCCGCCTGCCAAGAGCGCCCGTAGTGCTCGTTGCCCTGGTGCCAGCGCTGCGCCTGCCGGGGATGGAGGAGGCCCTGTCAGCAGTGCGTGGATCCAGCCCACGTGACCCGTTGGTGGCCAAGTCCCATGCAACAGAGAGGCTGGGGATTCTTAATCCCTAATGGCAACATGGTATGTCACCGAAGCTTGAGCCCAAATGCTGTTCCATGACTTTGTTGTTGTTGTCGTTATTGTTAGGTGCCATCAAGTCAAGTCTGACTCACAGCGACCCTCATAGGGTTTTCAATGGCTGACTGTTTCAGCATTGCCTTGGGAGTGGGTTGCCATGTCCTTCTCCCATTTTGCAGTGCAGGGAATCAAACTCGGGACCTCAGAGACTGCAGAGCAGCGCTCTACCAACTGAGCTAAATCCCAGCACCATGAGGGTCTGTTAATTTAAACTTCCACCCACAAAGACTTCCTATCAAAAGGAAAGCTATAGCCTTCACAATTTATTTATTTCACTATCAATACCTTTCTGGATTTGGGTCTTTTTTTCCACTCTCACAAACAGGAATAATTAAGAGCTGGAAATCTAGCTGGGACTTTACCATTGAAAATAACAGCCCAACTTTCATGCGTTTCAAACCATGCCTTGGAACTAACGGCACTGATACTTGTAACAAAATGGAATTCCAGAACCTTTTCAATTACATACTAAAACCAAAAATGCTTCAATTCACACCTACAACTATTCTTAAGATATATGGTAAAATTACAAGCCAAAAATTGAATATAGATGCCAACCTTTTTCATATACATAAACAAAATCTCACAAACATATTTAAGCCAGATGTGGTGGCGTATGCTGTAATCCCAGTAACTTGGGAAACAGAGGCAGGAGGATCACAGGTTGGAGGCCAGAGGTGCACTGCGTAATTTAGCGAGACCCCCGTCTCAAAATAAAAAGTGAAAATTGGGCTGGGGGCAGAGCATTTGCAAATTATGTGTGAGGCCCTGGGTTCTACCTCCCAGTACCAATAAATAAACCAACCAACAAATAAGTAAAATAAATGAATACATTTGAAACAGTTTTGACAAATGTTAATTTGGGATCCACAAGTATAGTCCCCTAACTTACAGGTAAAAAAAAAAATCAGTTATCTTAATGATTTCCTTAAATCTTTTAAATTGTTACTTAAGTATCACCTTTGTTGTGGGCTGACACGTAACACAATATAGACACCGATGCAGAACAGTGGCATCATTCTTCTGCATAGAACGGGTTGTACTTTTAAAATTTCAACTAAGTACCAAAAACCATCAAAGCTCAGCCTGCTTCCCTAGCTCTGGTGATCTTCTGTCTGCCCCACCCCTTCCCACCCCCACAGAGGAGACTCATCTTAGCCGGTGGGGTGAACTGGGGTAAAGGGACCTTTCTTTAAGGTGGTTCCTGCTCTGGTTTGTTACAGCTGATCTTCAGCAACAATAAAGCTACAGCTGCCTTTCATCTGATACTCTATTTTTTGAAATTTGATAAAGTTTGATAATCTTGACCCAAAAAAAGGTATTAAATTCTTCCATCTGAAAGAACAGGATCTAGGAAAAGTGATATTTCAGAACACAGTGGGCCGACTGTCCTCATTTCTAGCCTAGAAATATCCCCTTCCCCCATATACTCCTGAAATACCCAAAAGTCAATTTCTTCATGATTGCTTACTTATTCTAGCTTTTTAAAATTAAAAATAGCTAACCCTGTATGAAAAGAAATAGTCAATGAAGAGACTCAGAAAATAAAAAAATTAAACATCTATAATTTATTAACCTAAAGTGACCATTATCATCTTATTGTGGCTCAGAGAATATATACAAATTTATAAATTGTAAAACATTTTGTACAACGCTGGGTGCGATGGCGCACCCCTGTAATCCCAGTGACTTGGGAGGCGGTGGCAGAAGGATTGCAAGTTCGAGACCAGAGGCAGTCTGTATAATTTAGCAAGACCCTGTCTCAAAAAAAGTGAAAAAAAAAAAAAAGTGGGCTGAGGGTGCAGCTCAATGGTACAGCACTTGTAGAGCATGCACACGCAACGCCCTGTGTTCAACCTCCAGTACCACCAAAAAAAAAAAAATTGTACATATGAAATAACCTTTAAATATTTAGTATATAAATAATAAGATAAGCATTTGGCCATCTTCCAACCAGCTTAAGCAATTACTAGTGGTGTTGATAATGCAAACTGATTGTAAACGAGATCACCTTCTGCATTCTTGTGGGTATTTTATATTTTAACTTTATTTTTAACTGATACATAAAAGCTAAAAATTATACATATTTCAGGGGTACCATATGAGGTTTTAATACATGTACATGTTGCATAATGTTTAAATCAGTTCAAATATATCCATGTTCTCAAATGTTTATCATTCCTTTATAGTGAAAACACTCAAAAATCTTTTCTTCTAGCGTTTCGAAATGTACATTACATTATCATTATCAATAGTCATGCTGCCTACAGTCGTAGCACTGCGGCGTCCTATCCCGTCAGATCTCAGAAGCTAAGCAGGGCGGGGCCTGGTTAGTACTTGGATGGGAGACCACCTGGAAACACCAGATACTGTGGGCTTGGGAGAAGATCTCTGCCACTGAAAACCCTATGAATAGCAGAGAAGCACTGACAAAATATTTCCCCTGTTGTACACAGGGTCGCTATGAGTTGGATACTGACTCAATGGCACCTAACAACAACTCCCAAATACTCCCCATTCTCCTCAGCCTAGATAAACACCATTCTATGCTCAAGTTCTACAGATCAATGTTCCTGTGGCTATTTCTACATAGCATTAACTACTTACTACTGGAGGGTAAGTCCTTGTCTGGAATTGCCGGGTGTTGGTGTATATGCATTTTGCTTTGTGTAAGTATGTATGTATGTTTGCTTGTTTATTTCTTTAATTAGAGACAGAGTCTCCCTGTGTATGGCAGGCTGGCCTCAAACTCACTATCGCCCTCAGGCCTCAGCCTTCCCAGTGCTGAGATTACAGGCGTGGGCCACAACCCTGGGCTTCCTCACACGTGATAGTCAAGGATGGCTCCTTTCTTTGGGAACCTTCCGGGGATTTTCACTGCATCTCTGGGTTGAGGGAAAGAGTTCTGCAATCGTAAGGACAGAAGTTTTCCTCCACCCTGTGTTCCCACTGTCTGCTGTGGGAGGGACTGACCTCGCTGGTCCCCCCACAGGGCACCTGCAGGCCAGAGGCAGGTCCCCACATCCCCAGCTGAACCACTTACCTTGAAGCCATCGAAAGCAAAGGCACGCTCGTCGGAGCCGAGCTCCTGGTCGGGCTGACAGCCGGGTCTGCTCCAGCCGACTCGCATGTCTCCAGCAGTGATGGCCTCGAATTCAAAGTACCAGCGGCCCGCCTTCACTGCGTAGGTCTTCTCTGCGCGGAAGATGCGGAACCTCTCGCCCGTGCCGCTGCACACCTCCGCCCTGGCGGCTGTGGGTGTCAGAGATAGTGATCAGCAGGTGGCAAAGGGAGAGAGGAGGTGACTCTCGAAGGACCCAGGTGACTCAACCCATGGGGAGGCCGATCACAGTTCCCATCCATGGTCCACAGCACCTGTTGCCAAGTGCTGTCTTAGCTATGCTCAGCCCTAGCCAGTGGAATGGAAGACAAGGGGTTTGGTTTCCACTAGAACCAAACACTCCCTGACCCTGGGCCATGCCCAGCACTATGTCAGTGCTTCTCTGCTATTCATAAGGTTTTCAATGGCCAATTATTTCAGGATTGCTTCAGGAGTGGATTGCCAGGTCCTTCTTCCATTTTTGTGGTACTGGGGTTTAAACCCAAGGCCTCAGAGACACAGAGCAGAGCTCTATCAACTAAGCTAAACCCCAGACCAAATTTTCATTTGGAACTCATCTTTCTTGATGAAACAACCAATTAATCCATTGCTCATTTAAATCATGTGTGTAGCCTTCCCTAGTCTAATCTCAGAGGTGCAGGGACATCAAGCGGCAGGTGGGGCCGCCTGGTGCGCCCTCTCAGATGGGAACTGTCTAAGGAAGCAAACCCATCAGCTGTTAGGTAGTTTGGTAATGGAAGACCGCAAGAGTCAGAGGGCGTGGGTGGAAAACAGGCACCAAGGGACTCAAACTGCTCTGCAGAAGAAATGAGCAGACATCTGTGGTGGAGACAGAAGAGGGAAGATGGAGGGAGGGCAGGGGAGAGAAGGAGACAAGGAGAGCAAGAGAGGGAAAGCTGTGTCCGCAGAGAATGGCAGCCCACAATGCACTGCCACCTCAGGATGACTAAGGAGTCATGGGTGAGGTACAAAACTACTCCATTCTCCCACATCCGGATATACTCTGTTGCGCACGTATCTGGGTCTAAGAGACCCAGGAAAAAGATAAGAAAGGTCAAAGTCCATGGTCAGGACCAATGATGTGCAAAAGGGATAAATGTATATGAGAAAGAAAGAGAGGGAGAGACAGAGAGAGGGAAGATGTGTGCGCACACGCGTGTGCAAGAGATGAGATGTGAGCAGATGGAGAGGGCCAGGAGGATGAACCTCAGGCCGAGGAAGCTGCAAATGGAACCAGAACCACCAAGGAGAAGGCAAGCTCCGCAGCAGCTGCGGGGGACAGGGACAAGGGCCCACTGATGCCATGCTGCAGACAAAGGAAACGGCCACCTCAGTGATAGTCCGGGTTAGATCCAGAGAAGCAAAGGGCAGTGGCCTGACTGACGCACAGAATTTAGCCACCTAAAGCGACAGCCTGCTCTCCCCACTCGGCCTCCAGTGATGGCTCGGAGTGAGTGGATACTGGATAAACGTTCTCTTCTGTTCCCCTTTTCAGATCTGGGTGAGAGCTTATAATCAAAGTCTCACCACTGAGACCAAGTGACCACATTAAACTGCAGAACTATTCTGGAGACGCTCTAGAAATCTCCAGTAAACATGCAGCTACATGGTATGGAATAATTCAAAATTATTGCTGTTGTTGTTATTAGGTGCCACCGAGTCGGTGTCCAACTCATAGCGATCCTATGTACAACAAGCAAAACAGTATGGTTACTGCTTCTCTGCTATTCATAGGGTTTTCAATGGCACAGTGTGTTTTGGGAGTGGGTTGCCAGGTCCTTCTCCCAAGCCTACAGTATCTGCTATTCCCAGGCGGCCTCCTATGCAAGGACAAACCAGGCCCGTCCCTGCTTAGCTTCCAAGATCTGATGGGATCAGACACCACAGGGCTACAGCAGCAGGAAGTTCAAGATTAGACTGAAGTAAATCCATGAAAAGAACATAGGCTGTGGCCTCAGGTGACTCAGCGTGGGCTTCCTTAATGAAATGATCAACAACTGCTTTTTGATGGTGGTGGCAATTATAGGACAGACATATGAAGTGCATCTGCTGGCTCCCATTTCAAAACCAGGCTAAGTTTCTGAATAAGGCAGAGAAATAACTCCCTGATGAAGGGTAAAAGGTGTGCATGTCTATTACTGAATATGCAGCTTTTTGAGGAAAAATGTACTAATCAGATTTTATGATAATTAAAGGCAGTTACTGTTATTAACTAGTTCTCAATGCCACAACACTAAAAAAAATAGGAAAAATTAAATTTTTATTTGTGGTAGTCATTAGGCCATTGAATCAGGTCTGACTCATAGTGACCCTACGTACAACAGAACAACACACTCCCTGACACTGGGCCATGCCCGGCACTATGTCCGTGTTTCTCTGCTATTCATAGGATTTTTATGGTCAATTATTGCAGGATTGCTTCAGGATTGGATTGCCAGGTCATTCTCCCATTTTTGTGATGCTGGGGATCGAACCCAGGGTCTCGGAGAGTGCAGAGCAGCACTCTACCAACTGAGCCAAACCCCAGCCCCATGCAATTTTTTAGAAAACCAAACTGCCAGGAATCTCAGGTTCACCTTCCTCTGTTACGTTTCTGGGGCATCAGAATTCACAAATGTGCAGAGCGCTCAGGAATGCAAACAAAAATTGATTGCGTATTTTAATATCCGCTTTAATCAAATATTTTGCAAGGCAAATTTGGCCTAAAAAATAGAAGTGATAATTTCCTCCACAGCCCACTGTGAATGTCTCTGGGAACTGAGACGACCACTAATCTCCTCTACGAAGTCAAGGAATGAAAATGGGGTTGACACAGAGAATGTAAACCAGAGGGACTCCTTGGTGGTGGCACCCCTCTCCTTGATGCTGAAGTGCCCCACTGTTCCAACACTCAGAGATGATGCTCAGCCTGTATGCGAGTGCACAGGCTGTTCACGGACGCCACTGTGCAAGGACTCTCAGGAAAGTACTTCTTCCCTCTTCTTTTGGTGGTCCTGGGGACTGAACCAAGGGCCCTGCAATACTTTGTAAGTGCTCTGCCACTGAACTGCACCCCAGCTCATTTTCTACTTTTCTAATTGAGACAGAGTCTTGCTAAGTTACACAGGCTGCCTCTGGCCTCAAACCAGCAATCCTCCTGCCTCTGCCTCCTGAGTCACTGTACACTGCTGGGCCTGACATTTCCCTCCTTTTTTTCTTTTTCTTTCTTTTTTTTTTTTGTTTAAATAAACAAATCCATGGTTCTTTCTCCAAGTGCCTGTATTTCACAGTTCATATTCTGTATTTCTTAAATTAGTGTATAAGCACTTAGATCACAGCTTCAAGAAGCAACAATGTAGCATTCTGTTTCCGGACAAAATAATAACATAAAAAGAAAACACAGATTCACAGAAATTTTTAAAAAATCTGGCAACCTGTGACAAATTTCTCTCCTGCACCCTGTAGCATCGAGCACCTGAGCATAACAATACCCAGGTAACAGCCACGGGTAGCACCCTGCTCAAAGACGTAACTGCTCCTCCAAACAGGAAAGTCTTAGCCTCTGCTTGACTTCAGACAGCCTACTTGTTTAGTAAGCAATTCGACCTCATGGGTGTTACACAAATGATTTTATACTGTTATAATGAACGGGATAATGGATACTAAAAAACGAACCTTTATGCACATTATCAAAAGTGTTGGTACTCAAAACAGAAGAAACTCAGGAAGTGTATATTTAACAAACGACCTCAAGGTTAAAGGAAAGGTCTGACCAAAGGCTGTGTTCCTGTAGCCCACAGAGCTGGCACAGAGAGGGCACGCAGTGGCCAAATAGGGCCAAAGTAACTACACAAGATGCTCACCCAACTGCATGTTTAGAAGACATTCACCACTAGAGGGCAGTCAGGTTCTAATTATGCATGAAAATCATGCATTTTAACAAGCTTCAGGTATCTGGAGTGCGTAAGTGCAGTTACATGATACTTAGAAAATCACTGAGATCAGCCAGCCTTTCAACTCTCTGGAATTATTTCTAATAAGACAACTCAAACCTTGATAAAAATATTGTAATGAATAAGTTCCATTTTCAAATATTCCAAAGTTATTACAACCCAAATACTGAATCACATTTAATGGAGAATGTATGAGCACTCTACTGAAAAATACAAAATAAATTACAGCTCTAGTTAATTAGACAGGGTTAGATTCAACTTTATCAACCTTTCATGCTTTTAACTTTTTAAAAATGTCCACAATAGCAGAAAGGCAAATTACAAATTAATGCTTATAATCTTATCTTAGTGATGGCCAGACTTATTTTGTTTTATACCATGAAATCCTCCACATCTTTTAATTTCCATTCCCACCATATTTGTCCAGGAGAAATCACAATTTCTCCAAAGCTTCCCAACTGGTCTCTCCATCCCCCAGCACACTCCCCCTCCAGTCTGTTCCTTCCCACTGTTGCCATAGCTTATTGCCATGGTAAACTGCAATCACACACCCAGCTCTTGCTGTAAAACTTCCTGGGGCTGGTACACCCTGTACAAATTTACCCACGTTTCTTAGCTGGGTTTTTTTCTTACTCTTCAGCCGCCATCTTACACTGTTTTCTCCTGGCCTATGTCTATATTTAGCATGATTAGACTGTCTACCATTCCTCAACTCTTTCTAGACTCACTGATATCAGATGTACCTTCCCTTTGGTAGGAGTCTCCTTTCTGACAGTGATCTCTAATGTTGACACTCTAATTCCTGAGCCATCTAACTCAGAACACATCTCTCCCTTTACTTATTCCATTCATTGGAAAAATCATCTTTCTTACGTACTCTCCGTGAAGCTCAACTGAATCCTGACTCTGAGGTAGGCGTGCTGTTGGATTCTAGGGCACGGTGTGAGGAGGAACAATCTCAGCTTCTATTGTGAATACACAACACTTCCTCATGAATCACTGCTCACATAACTTCGGTGAGGCAGAAGCTTGTCAATCAATTGTCAATGGCTCTACCTCTAAATCCTTAAAATTGAAAGACTGTCATTATCTGATTGCCCTTCTTCCTCCCAGCTTTCTCATTTCTTTGGACAAACACATTCACCCTGTAAAGCCTATGACGTCCCTTCTTTTCTTCCTAAACCTATGCAGTGTTCCATTCTTTGCTGCCCTATAACCCTCCTCCGTACTTGCTCTGCTGGCCCCAGTTCTTATCCAGTTTCACTATTTTAATTCTCAATGCCTTATCTGTTCTGCAGATGTTGCTGGGAAACACATTCACACCATAGCTCGCCTGTCTCTAGCCTCCGCTGGACCACCAATGCTCCCCTGTGATCTCTTATCTGTTTGCAGTCTATCTGCCCTCTGTTCCACCCCACAAAGCAGCTGCCTCGAACTTTTGTTGCTGAGTGGCATTAGCAGGAATGGCAGGATAAGGACTTGCAGGAATCTTCTCTCCATAAAACCACTGAGAACAGTGGCAATATCTATTCAGATCGATCTTTCCAGAGCTCTGGAAAGTAGACCAAGGCGGCAACCATCTGGAGAACATGGATTCAATACAAGTGGCCCGGTGGACAAATAGTAAGCCTACCGGTGTTTTAACATGCATGAGGCTCTGGGCTCAACCCCACACTACTGCGCACACACACACACACACACACACACACACACACACACACACACACTTTTTTTTCACACATAAGAAAACTGATAAAGCAAAAGGAATGAAAAAACAGCACATCTTTATAGATCCTACAGACACTGAAATGACAGTAGGAACAACATAAAGGACCACAGAAAACATTATGTTGAACAAAAGAAGCCAGATACTCCTAAATACATACTGTACATTCTCAAATCGAATCCACACCCTTTCACCAGATTTGTTGTTGTTAGGTGCTGTCAAGTTGTGTCCGACTCACAGCAACCCTTGCAGGGTTTTCAATGGCTGATTGTTTAGGGATGGCCTCGGGAGTGGATTGCCATGTCCTTCTCCCATTTCATCAGATTTAGAAGGCTACAAAATCAGATATACATTCACGCTGTTTCAACCCACGCCTGATTTTGCAGCCCTCTAAAACTGCTGAAAGGGTGAAGGTGAGATTCGAGGATATATGATACTGCAGTGATTCCATTTATACAAAGCCCAAGAGGAGACAGGATTAATCTATGATGGTGAAAGTGGTTATTCTGCTGGGAGTACCAGGAAACATCCTAGCATGAAGAACACACTGGACATGTTGGGCATTTGGGAGGAAGTTGCTTTTGTGTACAAAAGTATCAGAATCACCAACTGAATGTTTAAAACCTGCACAATTTATTTTATATATGTGATACTCTAATTTCATGGGCTGGGATTTAGCTCAGTTGGTAGAGCACCGCTCTGCAGTCTCTGAGGTCCCAAGTTCGATTCCCAGCACCGCAAAATGGGAGAAGGACTTGGCAACCCACTCCCAAGGCAATCCCAAAACAGCCACTGAAAACCCTATGAGGGTCGCTATGAGTCAGACTCGACTCGACGGCACCTAACAACAACGACAACAACAACAACAACAACAACAACAACATACTCTAATTTTAAAATATAATTAAAAAAAAAGATCTGGGCACCATGGCCCACACCTGTCATTTGAATGACTTGGGAGGCTGACACAAAAGGATCACAAATTCAAGACCAGAAGCAGCCTGCTCAACATAGCGAGACCCTGTCTCAAACTAAACGAATTGAAAAGGGTGCTGGGGGTGCAGGTCAGTGGTAGAGCACTTGCCTAGTATGTGTGAGGCCCTGGGACCACCACCATCCCAGTTCTGCCAAAAATAAACAGATAAAAGTCATAAGACAAAGCAAGAAGTGATTAGCTTCCTGTGTGTGTTCTACGCCCAACATGTGCAGAGGTCTTTCTCACTGAACTTTCTGGCTTAGCAGCCTTTTGCTGTTTACCTCCCTCCCAGCTGTAAGGTGCCCCTCACTCCAGAAGGCAGCTTTTCAGTGTCTCTCACTCCTGCTGGCATCTGTTCACACAGTGCCCCACACATCCATTGTCAGAACGCTGGCCTCGGGTTAAAGAAGGTGCCACGGCTATGAATATTATGGTTATCATGTGGATTCTTAATCTTACTTGCAAGAAATATAAGGATCTGATAACTATGAGGATTTTCCAAGATGCTGACTGAAATCTGTCAGAAGACCTGAGCAGACACAGAAATTCCTGAATATATGTGTCCTTACCTGTAAAATGGCGTGTAGCCATAGCCCTGTGGCATCTGATCCTGCCAGATCTTGGAAGCTAAGCAGGGTCAGGCCTGCTTAATACTTGGATGGGAGACTGCCTAGGAACACCAGGTGCTGCAGGCTTGGGAGACAGACCTGGCAACCCATTCCCAAAAGTCAATCTGCCATTGAAAACATTATGAACAGCAGAGAAGCACTGACAATAGTGTTTCCCTTGTTGTACAGAGGGTCGCTATTAGTCGGAAACCGACTTGACGGCACCTAACAACAACAACCACCTGTAAAATGAGCATAATGCTCTTCCTCATACTTACCCTGAAGATCAATAATTGTAAAAGTCTGAGAAATATTTGCTGCATATGACAATTATATAATGAATACTATATAAATATTGCCTGCAGCCATAGCCCTGTGGCATCCAATGCTGTCAGAAATCAGAAGCTAAGCAAGGTCAGGCCAGGTTAGTCCTTGGATGGGAGACCACCTAGGAATACCAGACACTGTAGGCTTGGGAGAAGGACCTGGTAACCCACTCCCAAAAAACAATCAGCCATTGAAAACCCTTTGAATAGCGGAGAAGCCCTGACAATAGTGTTTTGCCTGTTTCAGGTACAGTTGCAATGAGTCAGACATGAACTCAATGGCACCTAACAACGACAACATATAAATATTAACTAGTGTTATTTAAGGTCTGAAATCATTCTTATGCATAGATAGCACAATAAAAATACTAGATATTAAAAGATATCTAGGATAGATTTTTCAAACCTCCTGTCAACAAATACAGGTATGACAATCAAACACGGTCCTCATTTCATTTCCGCCAATTCTAAAATATGGCTCCCCCACATGTCTGTCAGTGTGTTGTGCTGTAGGGGCTTGCATGTTGCTGTGATGATGAAAGTTATGCCACTGGTATTACAGCTACCAGCAGGGCACCCAATGTTTCAGCTGAGCTTCCAGACTAAGACAGACTGGGCAGAAGGACCTGGCAGCCCACTCATAAAACAATTAACCATTGAAAACCCTATGAATAGCAGAGAAGCACTGTCGGATACAGTGTCAGATAATGAGCCCCTCAGGTACTCAAAAGATGACTGTGGAAGAGTTTTCTCCTCAATGTAGAGTTGACCTTCATGGTGAGAATGGAGTAAGGCCCCTGCTACCTCCTTTTACTGATGTGGCATGACTCAAAATGAAAAGAAACACAGTGACTGAAACAATGGGCTCAACCGTAAAAAGACTGTGTGCATGGCCTAGTGTTGGACAGTGGTCCGTTCTGTTGTATGTAGGGCTGCTGTGAGTTGGATCTGACTTGACTGCATCCAACTTATTTTGATGCTAAAACAAACTACGAGAGGAAAGGGTTAAAGAGTTAACCACTTTAAACCATATTTTTAAAAGGTATTATTTAAGGGAAATGAGCTCTTTATGCCACCTTTAAAAAAATCTATCAATTTAACAATGATTGAGTGCCTACTTGTGTGTTTTTCTTAAGGCAAAACATCACACTAATTAATCAAATATTGCTGATACGTAGGAGTATAAATAATGAGATTTATGACTGTAAGGGTCATAAATCCCCCCACTGGCTTCCCCTATAGTGTTACCTCTCCATCAACTGAAAGCAGCTCCTTGGGGGCCCTGACAAGGTAGCGGGAGGCCAGCCTCATCACCAGACAGGTAACTGACTACCCATCGCAGACTCTTGGGGAAGCTAAGCCCTGCCTACCCCTGCAGAATCCCCATAGTTCTAAGCCCCTCCACTGAGAGACAGGTCTAGTCCAGGCAGGTCCAACACATCCCCACAGGAAGCACGCAGCCCAGGACAGCGAGGAGGGCAGCCCACATGAACACCCTATGTTTTCAGTGATGATCTCCTTCGCCATCCCCCATTCCATACGTGACTAACTGCATTATGTAATTTATGCAAGGGCCAAGATGATTCCTCTTCACTCAGTGTGGCCCAGGGAAGCCAGAAGGCTGGACACCCCAGTGATCCTGCAGGGCAGGGGAGCGTCCCTCAGGAAACAACCCCCCCAAGCCACCGTCCAAACTACACTGAGAGTCACAGTGAGACACACTGAGACATCTTGTCTTCCCCTTTTACCCATTTATTTGGCCCTAAGAGACTACCACGTGATTCCGCAAGCAGAGGGCAAAGCCAAGCCAGTACCATGGTCTTGGTCTGGGGCTTCCAGGTTGTAGCCGTAGCCCAAGAGCGTTCGCACGGCCTCGCGGAGACTGTCCTTGTTGGATTTCTTGGTTCGGTCATCCAGGAGGGTGTAGGGGACCAGGCGAGGGTTTCTTCTGTTCTTTACATCCTGCAGGGAAAAGAAAAGAAAAAAACCGGTGTGCAGTCATCCAGGCAATGCCAGCAGCTTCCGGAAACGCGTCACCTATGGTTACATCGAAATTCAGTCTCTGAGGATGAAAGCTCCCCTAATTCCCTTTGCCTTCCCAGACTCCAGAAGTTGTCAAAGCACCAAGAACATAAAAGCTGTAAACAAATGAATAATGCATCCATTTAAAGCAGGTCCTATCCATGAGAAGCCTGCAGCCGTAGCACTGTGGCGTTTGATCCTGTCAGATCTCCGAAGCTAAGCAGACTCGGCCCTGGTTAGTACTTGGACTGGAGACCGCCTGGGAACACCAGTGCTGTAGGCTTGGGAGATGGACCTGGCAACCCACTCCCCCAAAAAAATCGGCCATTGAAATGAGTAGCAGAGAAGCACTGACAATAGTGTTTCGCCTGTTGTACATAGGGTCGCTATGAGTCTGGTACCGACTTGCCAGCACCTAACAACAATAATCCACGAGAAGGGGAAAATGTAAGGACAGTAACAATAGCCAGTGTCACTGATCTCTAACCAAGTTCCATCTACTGCAGTCACAAGCAGTGGGCCAAGTTAAGAGAACACACAATTTCCTAGTATAGGCCCTGATGAGGCTTTTGACAAGAAGGGCCAAATTAGTACTGGGCACCCTCAGTGACACTGAGTCAAGAGACAATCCAGGCTGCCTTCCCTTCTTCAGAGAAAACTCAGTTTCTTATAGTCACCCAGTTTCTTCCCTCACCCTGGATCAGCATGGCAGGGTGCAGCATGGTGACAGTATCCAAAGCTACAACCAGGGGACCCCAGGAATACGGCAATGACCGAACCCTCAGAGCTGCTCTGCTCTACACTGGGACTCGGTTTTAAAACAAAGGCAAAATGTAGCTGACAATGAGTAAAGACAGAGAATCGTGTCATCCTCACAAATTGTTGGGTGCCGTCAAGTCGTGTCTGACTCATAGCGACCCTCATAGGGTTTTCAATGGCTGACAGTTTTGGGATTGCCTTGGGAGTAGGTTGCCAAGTCCTTCTCCCATTTTGCGGTGCTGGGAATCAAACTCGGGACCTCAGAGACTGCAGAGCGGCGCTCTACCAACTGAGCTAAGTCCCAGCCCATCCTTGCAAAAGGAGGCCTAAATGTAGACAGAGTGGAAAACTGACGTTCAGGGATGGATAGAGGTAAGTCAACTGCTGCAGGAGTTAGAGCGCCACCCCGTGGGAAATTAGCCCCTTCCACTCACTCACTGAGACTGCTACAGTGCCTGCAAGAGTTCCAGCTGCTAGAAGCTGCATCAAGCCCTAATTTGCCTTGGCAGAAGAGGAACTGGGGGCTGTGAAGAATGTCCCCACACTTTCTCACACACACACACACACACCCTCTAAAGCTGGACAGGTGAACTGGGTAGGCGTGGTGCACACATTTGCAATCCTAGTACTGGGGAGGTTGAGGCCAGAGAATTGTGAGTTCGAGGCCAGCCTCTACTACACAGAGAGATGATGTCTCTAAAAAACAAAATAAGATAAAAAGCTGTGGGGAGGACAGGCGTTGTTCTGGCAGACAGCAGCAAAGAAACGTGTTCTTCCCTGTCTTCCCTCCAGCAAGTTTATACTGAATGCCTAATTCTGAACACCTCAACACCCACTGCCACCAGGACCCCAGACACCTGGGTTGCTTTTCGAAGCAAAGTCAGTCCAAAGCAACCCCAGAATAAGAAATGCAGCTTGGAAACTTCCTGCCCAGTCCCCTCCCTTGTCACCTGTTGCTGCCCCCCAAGCTCTCCACTCTAGGAAGTCCCTGTGCCCCCCTGGGGAATCGCTCTCTCCAAGTGGTGCGCTGGGGAGGGGACTACAGAGGGAGGTTCCTGGCCTCCCGTGCACACTGACTTCTGAGATCAACTTGCTAGAGAGACAGGGGACCGACAACTCTCTAAGGCCTGTTCTCAAGGACTTCCAGTGGGCTCTGACCCAGAGGACACCAACAAAAGGGAGCTGGGGTGAGAAACAGGGAAGGGGCTCAGCAGTTCCAGCAGCACAGACTGAGCCTGGAAGTTCTAGAAGGAGGGGGATTGGCCTGCTGGAAGAGGCCGACTTCAGCCACTGTGTTTCTTCTTATTTTGAGTCACGCCACATCAGCAAAAGGCGGTCCCAGAGGCTTTTCTCCATTCCCATCATTAAGGCAGACTGTACTTTGAAGGGGCAACTCTTCTCCAGTCATTTCTTGGCTCCTTTCCAGCCGGGGGGCTCATTTTCTGGCACTACATTTGACAGTGCTTCTCTGCTATTCATAGGGTTTTCAATGGCTAATTGTTTGAGGAGTGGGCTGCTGGGTCCTTGCCCCTAGTCTGTCTTAGTCTGGAAGTTCAGCTGAAACCTGTCCACCATGGGTGGCCCTGCTGGTATATTGAGACACCAGTGGTATAGCTTTTAGCATCACAGCAACACTCAAGCCCCCACAGCACAACAAGCTGGCAGACACGTGGGGGTATAAAACTCTATACATGGGGAAAGCATCTAATAACAACTGCAAGCTGTTACACAGTCTTCTTTAAGCACCAAGCACTGTCCTCAATTTCTGCACATGTAAATTATGTAACGCAGTTAAACAAGTTGTTAATGAGGGAAACAGTGACAAAGCAAATTTAAGTAGCCAGAGAATTGAATTTAAACAGTAACATGGCCACTAAAGGGCCAAGCAGAGATTTGCTATGAACCCCTCTGCATATACTCAGTGATTGTCAGCTACTTCCAGACCTCCCTAAGGGACGATAGTCCACCATCACTGTTACTCCACTCTGAAAGTACTAAAAATTTGTTTTTGCCTGAATTAAAAAAAAAAAAGAAAAGAAAAAACTCAGTGGTAAAACCTGACCCAACAGAAGGCTAGGTTTACAGGCTTTTCTTCACCCTTCTGGGTCACGATGCCTGTTTGTGCTGAATGAGTATTAATTTGTAGTTCACTGGCCTCCCAGGGTGCTGTATACTGTGTAACATCATCACATTTTCATTCTGAAAGCCAAAAAAAAGAAAAAAGAAAAAAAAAATCCTACCTAGAATTCTGATATTTGTCAGGTAAGAAACAGAAAACCCATAAGCTCTAGCAGACCTTTACTGTGGAGAAGCCACTGGGGCTGTGGCTAACAAAGGAGAGAGCAGCAGCCGGGAGAGGAAGGGGCAAGGATTTTATGGGCTCTAGGTGGGAAGGGAGAAGGGGTGATTGACATGACACATCGGGGATAGGCAGGAAGTGGGTGCCTGAAGGGTGCATGAAGGCTGGAAGAGGGAAAAGGAAGTAGTCATCAGTTGCTGGGCCCAGGCAGATTTTGAGTTAGGTTCTGGCAGGCTTTTTTGGCAGGCTTTTTGAGAGCTCGGGCATAATGGGTTGAAGAAGGCACCACCTTATAGGAAGGTGTCATTTTCTAACAGGTCCTGCCTAACAATATTCTTCTGGCTCCATGGGTTGCGAATAGGAACTGTGGATCTCTATTATTATTTGACTTTAGTCTTTTCATATTTCAAAAGCTCCCCCTAAAATATCATCTCAGAGACATGGCACAAACCCACATTATAAATCACAGTTGGATTAAGCACTAAAGCAACCTAATTTCTTGAGACCAGTGTTATCCAGGGGCTTTGTGCATATGTACATTAAAGTATTGATGTGAGTTTTGAAACTGTCATAATTCAATCCCTCCTGCTGCAAATAATGCTAATTTCCTCCTCAGCGAGTCTCCAGCTATTCACTGAGATGCTCACACACCTGCTGGATGCCATAGGTCCAGCCCTGCCGGATGCGATCCCGTGCCCATACGTTGTGAGCGTTCTCTGCCAGCTTGTCCACCATTGCCTCCTGAGAAGGGGTAAGCTTGATGAAGCTCAGGTCCATCGGGGCAGGTTTGTACCCACTTGTCAGCTGGTAACTACAAAGCAAAGACAAAGAAATTTGTAATTGTCCTTTTAATAAAAATCCTGGGTCTGTCTCGTCCAGGCTCCACCTAATTCCACTTGTTCCATAAACCACAGTGGTGACCAGGAACAAAGGACCAACCAGCAAATCTGAGACTCTCTCCCTTCAGCTGCTACCTGGTTAGGAGGAAAACCTACAAGATCTTTGGTTGGTTTTGTGCCAATAAAACAGACATGAAACAATTTACTTATTTTTCAAAAATGCGAAGGACCTATCATTTCATGTGTCCCTAATAGTTAGGGCTTTTGTGTAGTCTAAATCAGAATATTGAGTACCTATTAAAACATTGACAGATTTCTTTCTGAAAAGTCCTCATTTTCTTCACCTTTTTTATGTTAACGTAATAGTTCTTTCTTTTGTTTTTCTGTGACAAGGGGGAGATGAACCCAGAGTCTCGTGCATACTTTGCAAGCACTCTACCACTGAGCTGCACCCTGTCGCCCTCTTTTCAAATTTCTTTACCTCTTGAGTAAGGGTCTAGCTAAGTTACAGAGGCTTTCCTCTGGCTGGTCCTCGCAATCCTCCTGCCTCCACCTCCCAAGTCACTGTGACTGCAGGCAGGTGCAAGTGTGCCCAGCTAATGTAATATTTGTTTCAGAATTCAGTGTGCCCATTCAGATGTTACCGGCCATGGCTTGAATATAAAGTGTCCCCTAAAGGTCATGTGCTTTAATGTTCGGTCCCTAGCTGGTGGAGCTGTTCATAAAAGTCATGGAACTTTGGGAGACAGGACTCAGCCTTGCGCAGGTAGTCCCTGAAGGAGGCCTTTGGACTCATGTCCCTGGGTGCTCTCTACCTCCTGTCCTGCCATGCCGGGCGATTGCCTGCCATGGGCCCAGCTGCCTGCCTTGCCACCATACCTTGCCCACCACTATGGACCGATCCTCTAACTGAGCGCCCAATAAATCTTTTCCTCCTTAACTTCGTTTGGGTTGGTTTTCCTGCTACAGCAATGACAGCTATTCCTTATTCCACAGGGAACTTCCAATGCTCTTGTTATTTGATTCCCTGGTGCCATCCCTAGTTATGTTACCAAGCAAACTTCTAAATAAGAGGAAGGAGAGGAAAGTCTCAAGTATGCAGTCATCTGAAACATGATGGCATTTTATTTCCCTGCAGTTTAAGGAACTCTTACCAGAGGCAATTATTACACTCCGAGAGACAGAAAGTCCTACAATTGTTACAAGTTTTTATCTTTTGGAAGAAATGTAAACTTGAAAATATTAAAGTTTCATCATGCAAATATAAGGACAATGGTGTTGCCCAATTACACACACACACACACACACACACACACACACACACAGTGTTACCTCTTTCTACATCACTTATGAGACGGGCACAAAGGCTGACTAACAGCTACTTCCAATTCATTCCTCTGACATCACTGATTCCCAATAACTGACAATACTTTGATCTGTTTCTGATCAATTTTTATACCTGCCATTATAACTGAAACTGTTCCTAACAGTAACATTTTTATGAGTTTTTGAAGGAATTAATTTCATTTGCCAAACAAACATAAAGGAACATGCATTTTCATCTCCTAGATTAGGTTAGGTGCCATCGAGTCGGTATCCGACTCATAGTGACCCTCATAGGGTTTTCAATGGCTGAGTGCTTCGGGATTGCCTTGGGAGTGGATTGCCAGGCCCTTCTCCCACTTTTGCGGTGCTGGGAATTGAACTCGGGGCCTCAGAGACTGCAGTACAGCGCTCTACCCACTGAGCTAAATCCCAGCCCCATCTCCTAGATACTCCTTTTATAAAAATGAAGACAAACAAATTCTCTAGATAATAATGCTGACTTTAAAAACTTAATTATTGGGCTGGGGATATAACTTAGGGGTAGAGTAATTGCCTAGCATAAGCAACACCCTGGGTTCAATCTCTAGTATCACACACAAAAAACTATCAGAACACATGAGAAAATGATGTTTGAAATCAAATTATAAACTATCTTTCTTTGTCCCATGGCTGACATCTTTACAAGGCGAGCACCTTCAGATCAGGAAGTCTGTCTGCTCAGTCTCCCCAGCACCCAGCCTGGGTCCCAGTACAATGCACACATTCAAAAGAAATTTATGGAATGAATCAATGTAGTATAGCAGTAAATAATTTTAAATGTTGAACACAATTACCTTTTATCTTGATTACTCCTATTACAAAATATTTTATAATTTATCTAAAATCAGAAGTCATACTCTCCCTCTCTCTCTCTCTCTCTCTCTCTCTATATATATATATATATATATATATATATATATATATGCATATATAAAATTTTTTTGCAGTACTAGTAGATTGAATCTAGGGCCCTGTGCACACTAGGCATGTGCCCTACTACTGAGCTGCATCCCCAGCCCCTTTTTTATTTTTTGAGACACGGTCTTGCCAAGTTGTGCAGGCTGCCTCTGGTCTTGAACTTTTGATCCTCCTGCCTCAGTATCCTGAATAGCTGGGATTACAGGTGTGTATCACAGTACCCAGCCATAGTAGTCTATTTTAAGTAAATTAGTCCACCAAGTATGACAACTATGGCCAGTAACTGGCGTACACGAAACTTATAACCATAAAATTTTGTTCCATCTTAAATCAGAATTCTGTATACATGGATCATGAACAACACTCTTCCTTCCTTTTTTTCCACAAAGAAACCATATGAAGGTTTTTTTAATCACTCATATAAATCACTGTATGTTCCACAATTCTGATGCTTTATTGTTGGTTTTGTGAGGTGCTATCAGGTCAGACCTGCAGCAGTAGCCCTGTGGCATCCGATCCCGTCAGATCTCTGAAGCTAAGCAGGGTCGGGCCTGGTTAGTACCTGGATGGGAGACCGCCTGGGAACACCAGGT
>VMDO01030266.1:0-21530 GCA_007922755.1 Pedetes capensis | reverse complement strand
TAGTATTTTTCTATATGTCCTTGGGTTCCATTTCTGTTTAAGATAGAAACTTTTCCTGTAGTGGTCTTTGTTTCTATCTTGTTAGAACAATTACATGCGATTTCTAGTCCATTTATATTGACCTCATTCTTATCTTCCCTCCCCCCCTTTTAATGTGATCTGACCTTTGAGTAGGATTTTTCTTTCTTGTAATTTTGAGTCAGCTCTCTCATATGAGTGAGAACATGTGTTGTTTCTCTTTCTGAGCTTGTGTTCATTCACTTAAAATAATTTTCTTTAATTCCATCCATTTTGCTGTGAATGACCCTATTTCATTTTTCTTGATTGCTGAATAGTATTCCATTGTGTATATATACCATAGTTTTTTTATCCATTCTTCTGTTGAAGGGCACTTAGGTTGATTCCATATCTTTGCTATTGTGAAAAGCGCTGCATTGAACATGGAGATGCAGGTGTCTCTGTGGTATGATGACCCATCTCCCTCTGGGTAAATTCCCAATAGTGTTATAGCTAGGTCATATGGTAGATCTATTTTTAGTTTTTTGAGGTACCTCCAAATTGATTTCCATAGTGGTTGCACCAATTTACAGCACCAGGATTTTTCTTAAACTTAAATTTTTCTTAAATGCTTATTTCTAAACTCATGTACTAACGTAGTGATCAGTCAGTTTTAGTGCTTTTTAATAACTTTTTTCAAAGCAATCTTTCTTCATGTGAAATTACCCATGGTGTTTTGTTGTGGTTAGGTGCTGGTGAATTGAGTCTAACTCATAGTGATCCTATGCACAACAGAACAAAACCCTCCCCAACACTGTGCCATGCACACGATCTTTTTTTGTTTAAGTCTATTGTTGTAGTCACTGTGCCAATCCATCTAGTTGAGGATCTTCCTTTTTATCTTTGACTCTCCATTCTCCCAGATATGATGTTCTTCTCCAGGGATTGATATCTCTCCTGAAAATATGTCCCAAATAGGTAAGATGAAGTCTAACCATCCTTGTTTCCAAGAAGCACTCTGGTTACTCATGCTATGTTAATGTCATTGAAATACTTCATGTTTTCATGCTTTTATTTACCAGATTGAGTAGATTGTTGTTCTTGTTGTTAGGTGTTGCCATGTCGGGTCTGACTCATAGCTACCCTATGTACATTTAAGTGAAAACATGCAATATTTCTTTTTTGTGGGACTTTGTTAATTCATTTAAGATGATGATCTCCAGGTCCATCCACTTAGCTGCAAATGCCATAATTTCATTCTTCTTCATTGTTGTGTAGTATCCTATGGTATACATTGACCACCATTTTAAAAAATCCATTCTTCTGCTGAAGGGCATCTGTATTGATAACCTGGCAATTGTGAACAGTCCTGCAATGCACATAGAAGTGCAAATGTCTCTGTGGTATAATGATTTAGCTTCCTTAGGGTATATACCTAAAAGTGGAATTGTTGGATCAAATGATAGTTCAACGTTTTAATTTCTGAGGAACTTTCATACTGCTTTCCAAAATGGTTGTACTAGTTTATATTTCCACCAACAATGTAAAAATGTTCCTCCTCAAAACCCCCCCTCATACTCCCCAGCACTTATTATTATTTGTCCTGTTCATAGTTGCCATTCTAATGGGTAAGATGAAATCTGAGTGTAGTTTTGATTTTTACTGCTCTAATAGCTAAGGAAGTTGAAGTTTTATATCAATATATTGGCCATTTGTATCTGTTTCTTTGAAAATTGTCTATTCAGATCCATTGCCCATATGTTAATCAGATTATTTCTTTGTGTTTAATTTTTTAAGAAAATTCTTTGCATATCCTTGATATTAATCCTCTGTCATAGGTATAGATTGCAAAGATTTTCTCTCATTCTGTAGGGTCAGTCTTTACTTTGTTAATTGTATCTTCTGCTTTGTATTGCTTTGTTAATTGTATCCTCTGCGTTTTAATTTCATATAGTCCCATTTATCAATTCTTAGTATTCCTTGGGCTATTGCAGTTTTGTTGAGAAAGAACTATCCTATTCCTTTATGTTGAAGTGTACTATCTACTTTTTCTTCTAATAGTTCACAGTTTCCAGTTTTAAATTGAGATCTCTGATCCATTTTGAGTTAATTTTTGTAGAAGGTGAATGGTATGGATTGATTTTCATTCATTCCCAGTATAATAGACTCCCTTTTTTCCATTGTATGTCTTTGACACCTTTGTTGAACATCAACTTATTGTTAACTACATGAGCCTGTACCTGGATCTTCTACTCTGTCCCACTGATCTTCCTGTCTGTTCTTGTGTCAGTACCAAACTGTTTTTGTTACTATGGCCCTGTATTATAATTTAAAATCAGTTACTGTGATGCCTCTTATGCTGCTTTTACTAGCTAAAATTGTTTTGGCTATTCAAGGTCTTTTATGTTTCCAAGTAAACTTTTGGATAGTTTTAACAATTTCTATGAAATTTTTCATTGGGATATTGATAGAAGTTGTACTGAATCTGTAGAATGTTTTTGGTAGTAGAGCTCGATCCATGAGCAAGGGAGATTTTGCCATTTTCTAGTATCTTCTTCAGTTTCCTTCTTTAGTGTTTTAAAGTTTTGATTAAAGAAATCTTTGAGGACTTTAGTTAGATTAATTCCTAGATATTTCATTTTTTGAGGGATGATAATAAAGGGGATTATTATTTTAATTTCTTGCTCCTCCTGTTCATTATTGGTATGCAAGAGTGTTACTGGTTTTTAAATGTTGTTTTATGTTTAGCCACATTACTGAAGGAACTTAATAGACTTAAAAGTTTTCTGAGACTGCAGGTTCTTCTAAGTATAGTACCACATTGCTGCAAATAAAGATAATTTAACATCTTTGTTCTAAAATTTAATTCCTTTTATTTCTTTCTCATGCCTGATTGCTCTAGCTAGGACTTCAGTCACAATATTAAATAAGAGTGGTGAGAGTGGGCATTCTTGTCTCATTCCAGATTTTGGAGGAATGCTTTCAGTTATCCCCACTTAATATGATATTGGGGAATATATGTAGGTTTGTCATAGATAGCCTGTTTGATTTCAAAAAGTGTTCCTTCTATTCCCAGTGTCTTGAAGACTTTCATCATGAAAGATTGTTGAACTTTATCAAAGGCTTTTTCTGGATCTATTAAAATAATCAATTTTTTTCTGTAAGTCTAGTAATGTATGGTATTACATTTACTGATTTACATATGTTGAACCAGCATTACATCAGCGGAATGAAACCCACTAGATCATGATGTATAATCTTTTTTATATGTTGCTGTATTCTGTTTGCAAATATTATGTTGAGAATTTTTGCATCTATGTCCATCAAAAAATTTGTTAATAATTTTCCTTTTTTTGTAAAAAAAAAAGTAACAGATTTTGTAAAATCTGTTGTAAAAGTAATCCTGGCTTTATAGAATGAGTTTGGACTAATTCTATCCTTTTCTATTTTGGGAAATAGTTGAAGGAGAATAGGAATCAAATCTGCTTTAAAGGTTTAATAAAATTTGATTACAAATCCATCCAGATCTGGATTCTTCTTTGTTGGGCAATTCTTTTATTAGTGCTTAAATCTCTTTATTTGCTTTTGGTCTGTTTAAGCTGTTTATATGCTCTTAATTTAACTTTGGTAAGTCATAAGTGTTGAGGAATTTACCAATTTCCTTTGTATTTTCCTTTTAATGGAGTATACACTCTTAAAGTAGTCCCTAATGATGCTCTTTATTTCATTGGTATCTGTTATAATCATTCTTCTTTCATCTATAATTTTATTAATTTGGGTTCTCTCTCTCTCTCTCTCTCTCTCTCTCTCTCTCTCTCTTTCTTTCTGTCTCATTAAATTAGCTAAGGGCTTGTCAATCTTGTTTATCTTTTCATTAACTTTTTGAATTTTTTTTGATTTGTTAATTTCTTCTTTAATCTTTATTATTTCTCTTTGTATACTCATTTTGAGATTGAGCTGTTCATGTTTCTCTAATGTCTCGAAATGGGTTGTTAATTATTTGTTTGGAGCTTCTCTATTTTTTTAATGTGAGTGTTCATAGCCATAAATTTTCTACGTAGAACTGCTTTTATAGTATCACAATGTTTCTGGTAGGTAATATCTTCATTTTCATTAGAGTCAAGAAGCTTTTTAATGTGGTCTCTGATTTCTTCAATGACCCACTGATTGTTCAAGAGTGTATTGATTAATTTCCATGTATTTGTTAAATTACTATACTTTCTGTTGTGATTAATGTCTAATTTTATTGCATTATGGTCCAATAGGGAACAAGGGAAAATTTTTGTTATTTCTGTTTTTTTAAATATTTATTGAGGCTAGCTTTATGCACCAAAATGCAGTCAATTTTTTGAGAAAGTTCCATGTAGTGCTGAAAAGTATGTGTATTCTGCATGTATTAGGTGAAATATTCTATAGATGTCATGTAGGTCTAGTTAGTCTATAATACTTGTTTCATTTAAAATATAGTGACCTTTATCATGTTGAATTAATTTGGAGCTAAATATCAATATATGCTAGATATCAGTATAGCAACACCTGCTTTATTTCTGGCTTTTCCATGTTTGATAGATTGCATACCATTCTCTAATTTTCAGTCCATGCAGATCCTTATGAAGGAGATGAGTCTCTTGAAGACAGTAAATTGTTGTCTCTTCTTTCTTAACCCAATTGGTTAATCTAAATCTTTTAAAAAAGGGGGTGGGGTTCAGGCCATTGACATTAAGAGTTACTATTGAATAGGAACTATTATTTTGTATAAAATTGTTGGTTGTTGATCCCATCAATTTAAGTATCGGTTGATCATCAGTTTCTTCCGTTTTCATGTTAGGGGTTTTATTCTGGTCTATTTTCTCATGTTTGTATCTGTCTTTGCTCTTCAGTGTGTAGGAGTCCTCTAAATATCCTTTGATATCCTCTGGTTTACTGGTTATATATTGTTTAAATTTATTTTACCTTGAATGGTCTTGACTTCCCTTCTATTTTGAGATATAATTTTGCCACATAAAATATTCTAGGTTGACAGTTACTTTTAAAGCCTGAAGAATCTCATGCCATGCTTGTCTAGCTTTTAAGTTTTTCTTTTTTTTTATTGAGAATTTCAGTGTTATTTTAGTGGTTTTGCCTTCATAGGTAAGCTGACATTTTTCTCTGATAGCCTTTAGAATAATTTTATTGCTTTGTAATTTCAAGACAAATATAATGTGCTGATGGGGACTTTCTTCTCTGATCGGATCTATGTGGAGTTCTGAATGTCTCTGTTGTCTGAATTCCTATCTCTTAATTAAACTTTAGATAATTTTCTGTGAATATTTTATTGAAGAGATTATCAAAGCCTTTAGCTGTGATCTCAGTCCCTTCTTGAATACCATGGATTCTTAGATTTCCTCTGCACATCTTACCCCACAAATCTTTGAGATTGTGGTTATGTTGCTGCATTTTTCCTCCCTTATTAGTATCAGTGCCTGCAGCTGCAGCCCTGTGGCATCCGATCCCATCAGATCTCGGAAGCTAAGCAGGGTCGGGCCTGGTTAGTACCTGGATGGGAGACCGCCTGGGAACACCAGAATCTGTATGCTTGGGAGAAGGACCTGGCAACCCCCTCCCCAAAACTAATCTGCCATTGAAAACCCTACAAACAGCAGAGAAGCACTGACAATAGTGTTTCCCCTGTTGTACAGAGGGTCGCTATGAGTGGGATCCCGACTCGATGGCACCTAACAACAACAACAACTACAAATTAGTATCAGAGTAAATTATTACTTCAACCTGGCCTTCCACTCCTGATAGCCTATTGTCTGCTTGGTCAATCTATTCATGTTACTATTCACTGTGGATTTTATTTGGTTTACAATCTGTTTCATTTCCAGGATTTCAGTTTGTTTTTGTTATGATTCAGTTTCTGTGCTAAATCTTTCTTTAAGGTTAGATCCCTTCTTGTCCAAAGCCTGTAATGCTTTTTAAGATCACTCATCATTTTTATGAATACGATTTTAAGTTCCTTGTCTAGCAAGTGGGGAATTTCTGATTGTTTAATTTCAGTTTCTGGAGGGTCGTAATCACTTGGAGATGATCCATCCTCTTGGTGTCTCATTTTCTGTGTGCTTCTGAGCTGAGGCTTGGGCATTGCTGGTCTGCACAGCTAAAAACCCTTCAAGGTGATGAGCTCAGCAGAGCCAGAGCACTAGGTTAAATAGCCAACACCTGTGAAATAAAGGATATAAGGAGGACAGAGGTTCAAAGAGAGAGAGAGAGAGAGAGAGAGAGAGAGAGAGAGAGAGAGGAAGGGAAAAATAGAGAACAAAAAAGGAAAAGAGGGGAAAACAGAGAAGAAAGCGGGAAGAAAAACCAAAGAGAGAAAAGGGCAAACAAATGAGCAAAAGAAAACCAGAAGAAATGAAACCAGAAACTTCTTTTCAGTGGGCTGGTAGACCAGTTGGCCAGGTACAGATGCACCCTTGCAGACGCTGAAGGGCTGCGGGATGAGCCTACAGGGTAACAGAGCCTCCTGTCCACCACTCTGCCTGCGCTCCAAACTCTGCGTGTACCTTGGCTTGGGTTTGAGTTTTTCCTCAGCATAATTCTGCAGCTCAACTGACTGTCTTCATCTTTAAGAGGTAAGTGTGGCTGCCAGGGCTGCCTGGCACTATGTCACCTTTTTCTGCTTCTAAGTCTCTAGTGAGGTGCGCTTGAAAGCTTGTGTGGTTAACGGGTGTCCCACAATTGCCAGTCTATCTGTTCCAGTGCTAGAGGTTTTGCATAGCACACACAGGTGCATTAGTCAGTATTCAAAGCTGATTTAGGATCAGTCTGGTCTGCTAGGGCTGGGTGGGGTGTAACATTATTTAAACAGTGTTTAACCAGCCCCTGCTGGGAGACGTTGCTTTCTGTGAATCATCACATAGGCTGCCCCCCAAATTAATCACTCTCTTCTCCAACAATTTCTGTGCTCCTCTCTGTGGACTCCAGGCCAAATAAGGTCCTCAATTCCCCGATATGGCTCAGCGGACTCCTGGCATCTCCTGGAGGCCCTTACCATTCTACCATCTTGCTGAGGCTCCAGCATTCTTTATTCCTACAAAATAGCCCTCATACTTTTAAAACAAAACATTTTTACAAAATTCTGATAATTTATTTCCCCTCTTCCCCAAGGATGTGTTACCAATGCACATTGAATTTTCCTTTAAAATATTTTTTTCCATTTTGAGCCCTTCCTTCCCTCTCTCTCTCTCTCTCTCTCTCTCTCTCTCTCTCTCTCTCTCTCCCGCTGTCTCCTGCCTTTTTTTTAATTTGCCTGTAGGAACTTTGAGCTACCTTTTTTTTCTTTATTTACATTTATAGCTCTCCAATCACATGATGAACTTTTTAATGAGACATTGTTTTCCTACTGTAGAATAGGTGAGGGTTAAAAACATGCGGGTTCTACAGCTCACTATCAGGACAAAGAAAGGCTACTATATAATATTAAGCAATGTCTTCACTCCATTTGGCTTTTCTGTATGGACTCAAAGCACTTCCCATTTGATGGAAAGCTAGATACAATAATTATGACCAAAATAGCTTATAATTTTATAAAGCACTCCATTGCATCTGTTAAGGATTGTTAAAACATGAAGGCAATGGAATTCTGAGAGAGTATCCACTATTAGAGAGTATGCTGCAGTGATGAAACCATGACTTCTCTGCTTCTTACTAGAAGAGTGATCTTGGCAAGTTACTGATCATTCTCTGGTTAATAGTTTTCTCATCTGAGAAATGGAGATAAGAATGTTAACTACTTCATGTGATGGTGGTGATGGTGGTTGTTGTTAGGTGCTATTGAGTTGGTGTCTGACTTATAGCAACCCTATGCACAACAGATAAAACAGTATTATCAGGGCTTCTCTGCTATTCATAGGGTTTTCAATGGCTGCTTCTTTTTTTGGGAGTGGGTTGCCAGGTCCTTCTCTCAAGCCTACAGCACCTGGTGTTCCCAGGCGGTCTCCCATCCAAATACTAACCAGGCTTTGGCAATCTGACGGGATTGGAAGATAGAGTGGTATGGCTGGCTGCAGGCTCCCATGATGGTTCTAAGGATTAAATGTTTAAAATGTAAAGCATTGATTCTAATACTTGGCTATAAGGAAGAATTTATGAATGGTAGGTAGCAAATACTGTTGTTGGTTATATATTTTTGAACAATAGTGAGAATTTCTAATTGCCTACCTAAAATATGTTGAGGGTTAAGAAACCAGACAATTATGCTTATTATTGCTGTGAGTACATTGAGTTAACAATATATGCGTATAGATGGAATGGGTCTCACAAACAGTAAAGAGTTCCAGTTCTTCTGTTTACAAGAATTCTGGAATTTACTTTCTGAGCCAAACCTGTGCCTACTACTAAATTGGAAGGGATCCTCTCTGTTTCGATCACATCTGTTTGTCAAATGCCTGACATATTACTAGTATGTAATAAATATTTCTGCAATGAATGGGTGAATAAATGAATCAAATAATTAATGATAAAAAGTCTGGGTTCTTGATTTAAATGACTGAGTTCAAATCCTTACTCTCCAACTTTCTTGATGGGTTTCAGTTTATTTAACTCTAAATTGGGGATGATAATTGCACTTATTCCATTGAATTCTTCTGAGGAGTCTGAGATAATTGTACCTAAAATATACCAGTTAATATACTTGAGTGATTAATACTACTCTCAATCCTCTTGTTCTTACTCCTTAGTTGTTGCTATTATAAAGGATATCATTTATTTTTGTACTGATCTATATATTCTCTTGGATTTTGCTGGTAGAAAACCCTAAAATGTGTAAAAACATACTACTTTTCTTTTTCATTTTTGTATTGCTTCTTCTTGCCTTATTATGTTTGAAAGGATTTGTATACACTAAAACATGTATTTTGTTTCATTTTTACCTAAACAAGTTAAAGTTTTATTCCATTTTTGGCAATTTCTCCTTTTTGTCAAGGGTTAAGTACTCTAAAAGTTGTAATCTAGCCTGCCTGCTTGTGTTAGCTGCTTTGCCAAAAGATAAGAACCACATATAACCTTTTCCTTCTTTCTGTAATATTGATTTTCTGTCCTATTTACTTCCTTAAGTCCTACCCACCTTTAAGAACCAATTTAAATGCTACTTTCTTCATGAAACTTGTGGCGTCTTCCCCCTGGAAGTAATGCTTCCAGTCCCTTTCCCTTAACACTTTATCAGAACCCTTCTCATTTGTAAGCCAGTTGTACATTATGGATTTACATATGTCCTACCATTCTACTCAGATTCTAAGATTTTTGAGGTTGTCTGTCCTGTTTTGGATTTCTTTTCCTGTTCCAAGCTAAAGAAAAACTTATACTCAATAAATAGCAAATAACTATATGAAAGTATATATTAATAAATAATGCTTGGAACTGAATGCCAAAAATCTGAAGTTTGTTAGGGAAGATGCATATAAAAGTAAGACAACCTTATTCCTTTGTGGTAACCTGCTATCATCCTTGAACTTTTTTATGTAGCCACAAATATGTTGTTGTTGGATGCGGTTGAGTTGGTATCTAACTCATAATGATCCTGCATACAACAGGGGAAACACTATTGTCAGTGCTTCTCTGCTGTTCATAGGGTTTTCGATGGCGGATTGATTTTTGGGAGTGGGGTGCCAGGTCCGTCTCCCAAGCCTACAGTACCTGGTGTTCTCAGGTAGTGTTCCACCCAAGTACTAACCAGGCCCGGCCCTTCTTAGCTTCCAAGATCTGATGGGATTGGATGCCACAGGGCTATGGCTGCAGGCAGCCATGAGTACGTTGTTGTTGTTGTTAGGTGCCATTGAGTCGGTATCCGACTCATAGCGACCCTCATAGGATTTTCAATGGCTCACTGTTTCAGGATTGCCTTGGGAGTGGATTGCCAGGTCCTCCTCCCATTTTTGTGGTGCTGGGAATTGAACTCGGGACCTCAGAGACTGCAGCGCAGCGCTCTACCCACTGAGCTAAATCCATGAGTATACATGTATATAATTAATATTCTGCAACAAAGTAAGATTTTGACTACCACTGTGATTTTTGACTAATTAACTCTACTAGAACTTGAGACAGAATGGAAAGATAGTCCAAGAGCCCTGTCAAGGGACATCCAGAATGGTGGAATAAATGACATTCATCTCTGTTTATTAGAAAACTGAATGATCTGTTAAGTTTTACTCTTTCTAGCTTAATCCAGGCCTTTCTGGGAATGTTCTTTGGAGAAATGTTTGTCAAGAAATAAGCTGACTCAGGTATTTGTAAGTATGACATCTTGATATTTCCTCATGTTTTTCTGATAGCAATTTAAAAATAAAACTAGGTGAGGAAGTCCTCCATGGCATATACATTGTAGCGGCTCCTCTCATCATTGGGTCTTAGAGTTTTTCATAGTTCTGTTATCCAAATAGATTTGTCCTTTTGTATCTCTCAGTTCTCAGCACCCAGTCCGATTGTCATAGCAAATAAAGAGTGTCTGGCACACAGGCAGAAAATTTCTTCTTTGAGAATAGAAACCACAGCTTCTTTCCTGAGCTACACAGAAAGCTTTATTAAAAAAAAATTCTAAATATGTAAATATAAAATGTCCAACTAGTAATTTCCTAAGTTTTAAAATTATGCCTTTTCTGCTTTGAGAAACTTGATCTTAACTTTATTTCTTAAAATATACCTGCAGAGGTCTGCAGGTTTCCGCAGACCAGCATCTGCTCCTAGAGGTAAGGCATCCAGCTTGCACTGACTTTCAAGGTTTTCCTCCAGGCAAACACCTGGAGGCAATCAACTGCAGATGCCAGTGGGCAAGCAGATGTATACGGGAAGGATAGCAGCACTATACACCGTTAGAACAGCTGGGAGGAGAGGAAAATGAATGGATTCTGCCTGCCTTTGTGTCATATGAAACTCCCTCAGAGTATTCTTGCCTGGAACCCATTTCCCTGTCTCTTCTGGGCTTGGCTTATTTTGATGGGGAGAGAAACTTGCCTCACTCATCCTTGTAGATTAAGAGGAAGTCTGTCCTTCCTTGACATCAGTAACCGTGACTGAGAAAGTTGCTCAGCAAGCATTCATGCATTCGCCTGATATGTTTGCTTTTCCAGAAAGTGAGCTCCTTGAAGGGATGACCTCTGCTAGTGTAATTATTCCACTGTAGGGTGCCTAGGACAAGTCTGAAAACATAGAGACACTCATAACTATGCTGATGATTTCCAATCGACGTCTCAAATGTGGCTGAAAACTGAAGATAGAAAATTTTATGTATTGTCTTTTAAGATATATCCTTGGATTTGGTTTAGTGAAGAGATTTAGTTTGGAAGAAGTACTCCCTAATTTGATATAAGATTTGAGAAACGTATTAAATTCTTTTCATTTTGAACAGATTTAATCAAAGTATGTGTTGACCACATTGAAAAAAAATCAACGAACACACACACTGAGATACACACATTCACACACACACACACAGTCTTCTGCTCCATCCTTTCCTTTCTTCAATCCCAGTCCCTAGAGCCAATTGTTTTAATTGCTTCTGTTTAAGTTCCTTTTTCATTTACCTCAACTAACAGCAAATAATATTCACATATTTCTTGACCTGTCAATTTAGTACAATATCAATTATCTTCCAATATGAGAGGTAAGAATTAGTTCTCACTGACCCTCCCTTCTTATCTCCCTGGCCCAATTTTATTAGGTATTTTATTATTTCTAATTTTCTTATTGGAACATTTTGGACATAACCTAATATGTCAATAGCTCTATTCTTTTGTTCCATTAGTGTTAGTATCTCAAATTCATATATATATATACATATATATGTATATATATGTATATATATATACAGTCAACACCAGGAATCCTTCCCTTAAGTCCACTATCCTTCCTAAGTCTATTTCTCCCAGCCAAAGCTGTTCTCATTTACTTCTGTTTTTAGCATTCTATTAATATTGACATTTTGTTTTGCCAAACTGTTAATATTTTCTCTATAAGTAAATTTCTGTGTTTTGACTATAGGCTCAGTCTAAAAGTTGAAAATTGAATGAATATAATTACTTTGGCACAATGTGAATAGATTTTACTACATTTACATTTTGTGCTAATACAAGGGATATATTCCTGACATTAAAGATGAATGAATTATCTTGTCTTTTAAGATGACTCCTTTCCTCCCCCTCCTCCTCCTCCTCCTCTTCCTCCACTTCCTCGTCCTCCTCCTCCACTTCCTCCTTCTCTTCCTCATTCTTTTCCTCCTCCTTCTTCTCTTCCTCCTCCTCCACCCCACCCTCTCCCCTTCCCCTACCTCTTCTCCTCCTTTTGTCTTCATCTTCATCTTCTTTGTCTTGCTCTGTAGCCCAAATTGGCCTTGAACTTAATATGTAGCCTAGGCTGGGCTACAACCGACAATCTTCCTGTATCAGCTTCCTGAGTGCTAAGATTACAGGTATGTGCCACCATACTTGGATTCAAATGTTATTTACAATCTCAGATGGGACAAAATTAGATGCAATAAATGTATGCATTTTAAATATGTAACGTAAAGTTTTGAGAAATGCATTTAGTTAGGGAATGCATGACTCTATCATAATATACAGCATATTAAACACTGCAGGAATTTCTTCCACACACCTTCTCCATCTCCTCTCTCGTTCTAAGAGGCAACTGCTTTTCTGATGTTCTTCACTGTGGCTTAGTTTTGTCTGCTCTAGAACCTAATGTAAATGGGATCATAGAATATTATTCTTTTGTATCCTGATTCTTTGTCTCAGCATGATGAATATGAAATTCATCCTTATTAGTCCATGTGTCAGGAATAAATAATTTTATGATGGTATTCATTATATGAATATAAGTTTATTTATGTGCTCCTGTTGTTGGACATTTAGGTTATTTTCAGCTCTTGTTATTTTGTATGAATGTCTATCAACCTCCTTGTAGGGGTGTTTTGGGACATATATTTTGAATTTTTTTTCCTTGGGTAAATACCTGTAAGTGGAATTTCTGGATGTAATATCAAGTATATGCCTCCTTTTCTTCACTTGAGTTTTTGTTTCTTATGTTATTAAAAACTGCTGTAAAATTAACATTTGTTAGCACATAATTCTGTGATTGTTAACAAGTATATACACGTATGTAGCAATCATCACAATCAAGATATTGTTTCATCATTCTCCAAGGCTTTGTTATTTCATTTTGTAGTCAACCTTTCCCCCTACCTTGGCCCCTAATAACTTCTTTCTCATCTCTGTTATTAAAATACTGTGTCTTACAGAGAGTCATATAAATGGAATCCTATGTATATAATCTTTTGAATCTGGCCTCTTTCTCACTGTGTAATGCCTTTGAAATTCATACAGACTGTTTTTTGTATTATTAGTTTGTTCCTTCATTCTTGATTAGTCCTGCATGGTACAAATATAACAATTTGTTTATCCATCCATCAGTTGAAGGTGTTGGCTTTCTAGTCTTTGGTGATTATGAATAGACTTACTATAAACATTCATGTACAAGTTTGGATATAATTTTAAGTTTTTATTTCAGTTACTTTAGTAAATACTTAGAAGTGAGATTGCCAAGGTCATGAGATAAGCCTACATTTAACTATAAGAAATTTTCAAACTGGTTTCCAAGATAGTCATACCATTTGGTATTACCATAGCAAAACAGCAGAGTTTTAGTTGCTTCAATATTGAATTAGCCATAACACTTAATTCTATATTTACTACTTCATTCACTATGACAATGGCTCTTTCTTCTCCTCTAGCTTCTCAGTATAATAGCCTTTTGTTTAACAGAAAACCAGAGAAGCAACATAGATTTCCAATAAGGAAAACTATATATTCAAATAATAGTTCTGCCATTTATTATCTCTTTGGTTCTGCCTTGCCATTTTGAAACTCAGGAGCATGAGTTTCAAAATGAAAATAATAATAATCATCTGTTTAGTTTTTTCTTTTTTATTATTGATTTTAAAACTATAAAATTAATTTGGCAATGATTTCTTGGATATGATAACAAAAGCACAGGGAACAAACGTGAAAATACATAAATTGGGCCATATCAAAATGAAAATCTTCTGAACCTATATAATAAGATATTTTTAAATTGTGTGTATGATAAAGATTGAACATCCAGAATATGTAAAGAACTGCAACTCAAATAAATGATTAAAACTGATGTAAAGAACTGCAACTCAGATAAATGATTAAAACTGATTAAAAAATGGATGAATGACTTGACTAGATATTTTTCCAAAAATCCATGCAAATGGCCAGTAAGCATAAGAAAGATCATCAACATGAACAAAATGATCAACATCACTAATCATTAATCCCTAACCACAATAAGTTAGCACTTCACATCCATTAGGATAGTCACTATAAAACAACAACAAGAAATGGAAAATAGCAAGTGTTCCTGAGGATGTGGAGAAATTGGAACTTTTGTGCACTGTTGGTGGAAGTGGAAAGTGGTATGGCTGCTGTGGAAAACAGTACAGAGGGTTTGGAAGGAGATAAAAGTGAAATTGCCATGTGACTCTACAATTCCACTTCTGGATCTATACACGAAAGAATTGAAAGCAGGGTCTCAAAGAGCTAGTTGTTTATGGCAGCACTTTTACCAAAAGCCAAAAGGTGGAGACAGCCCATGGGTACATTGATGAATGAGTGGATAGATAATTTTTGGTATACCATATGTTGTTGTTACTGTTAGAGACCCTATGTACAAAAGAAGGAAACACTTCCCAACACTGCCATGCCTGACACTATGTCAGTGCTTCTCTGCTCTTCATAGTGTTTTCATTGTGTGATTGTTTTGGGAGTTGGCTAGTGGATCCTTCTCCCAAGCCTACAGCACCTGGTATTCCTAGGTAGTCTATCGAAGTATTAACCAGGCCAGACCCTGCTTAGCTTCTGAGATCTGACACCAAGGAGATATGGGTGTAGATTTGGTATATCATATGGTAGAATATTATTCAGCCTTAAAAAGAAAGAAAATTCCGGCATGCAACCACATGGATGAACCCTCATTCTAACCAGTGAAATAAGGAAGTCATAAAAGATAACTACTACTTACATGAAGTCTCTGTTGTTGTTGTTGTTGTTGTTGTTGTTGTTAGGTGCCATTGAGTAGAGTCCGACTCATAGAGACCTTCATAGGGTTTTCAATGGCTGACTGTTTCGGGATTGCCTTGGGAGTGGGTTGCCACATCCTTCTCCCATTTTGCGGTGCTGGGAATCGAACTCAGGACCTCAGAGACTGCAGAGCAGTGCTCTACCAACTGAGCTAAATCCCAGCCCACATGAAATCTCTAGAGTAGTCAAATTTATAGAAACAGTCGAACAGTGGTTGCCAGGGGCTAGGGTAAGAGATAAATGAGGAGTTAGTTGGTGTAGAGGTTCAGTTTTGCAAAGTAAAAGATAAATGTTATGGAGGTTGGTTGCGCAGCAGTCTGAATATATCTGATGCTTGTGAACTTAAAAATAGGATGGTAAATGTTATGTATCATTGATTGATTTGAGTTGCAGATTTTAAAAGAATAACATTTGTTCCTTAAGAAAGAGCAATCATGAAGTGTTTAGTATGAGGTTAAATTCTCCTGTGGTTCTTCTCCTGGGAGGCACCCAGATTAAACATTTGGAAAATGTTTTCCCTTATGCCGAATGAAAGAAGCATAAAAGGTTTATCTTTGTTATTGGAAAAGGAGGCCAATCTCACCTGTAGGAAGAAACTGTTTGTGATGTCTAACCAACCATCTGAACACTGACCTAATGGACATTTGATATATAATGTGATTTTTTCTAGGCAATGCTGTATTAAGAAAAAAAATGAATACATCTTGATATCTGTTATGAGCTGGGGATAGTCTCACTAGGTCTATCAATGCCATGCCATGAGTTGATCCTTTACTGATCTCCCATGGTAACTGGGGTGTGTGTTTGTCTTGGTACTGCACACACGCTACCTCCCTCTAGAGTCTTTGAACAGGGGCAGTGTTTTCTCCATTATTGCATCTCCAGTGCTGGGTTGGAACAATGACATATACTCAGCAAATACATGTTGAGCAGATGAATATTGTTTTTCTCATTGTAAAGCTCATGGCCTTGAGTTTTGAAAGGGGGAGAGAGGACCAGAGAGCTAGTAAACAACAAAACTTCATTTAAATTGAATATATGGTTTTCCTTATTGGGAATCTAGTTTGTTTCTCTTGTTTTCTGTTAAATTATTATTGTTGTCAGGTGCTGTTGAGTGAAGTCTGACTCATAGTGACCCTCATTGGGTGTTCAATGGCTGAATGTTTCGGGATTGCTTCAAGAGTGGATTGCCAGGTCCTCTTGTTTTTGTGGTGCTGGAGATTGAACCCAGGTTTCAGAGAGTGTAGAATAGCACTCTACCAACTGAGCCAAACCCCACCCTTTCTGCTGAATAGAAGTTATATTGAGGAGGCAGAAAAGAATTGAGGATCATTGTCATAAGCTAAACAGTGAATAAGTGGATATAGAATCAGGTATCTAGCTCAGTGGCTTCAGAAGCAGAATTAAGTCTGACAAGTACAATGATAATGGTCGGCATTTGCAATAACTTTTTGTGGCATTATCTATTCATTGATTAGACTGCATAATACTTCATTATGTGAGCCTTCACTACTGAATTTTAAGTACCTCAGAATCAATACTGAATTAGCTAAACCAAGCAACATGAATAAACGCAGTGCTGCAGTCTGTGAACTTAAAACAGACATTCATGTTCTTGAGAGAACATGAACCAGAAACTAGGCTCTTCTTTTTTAAAAATTTTTAAAAATTTTTAAAAAATTTTGTCATTGTTGTTATGGTCCTGGGAGGTTTGGCCCTGAGTCTAATGCATGCGTGTGTGCTAGGCAAGTACCACTGAGCTGCACCCCAGTCCCCTTTTTTATTTTTTTATTTTGAGATAGGGTAAGATACACATGCAGGCTGCCTCTGGCCTCGAACTCATGATCTTCCTGCTTCAGCCTCTGGATTTGCTGTAATTACAGGCATGCACCACTGTGCCTGCATCAGACTCTTATTTATACCAAAAGGAAATGCCTCCTTGCCCCCTTTTCTAGGACATCAATTCTCTCAAAATAAGCCATTCAACAAAGTGCCTAGGTTATTGGCTTTTTACATTTGAGTTAGTTTTAGTTAAGTAATCAATTTTTAAAAGTTTATTTCTAATTTGAGGGAAATTATTTGGAATTTTATTATCCAATGTAGTTTTGCCCATATAAGTTTTCCATTCTATGACAATAAAAATCTTAGAGTAAATTTAAAAAATATAGTCTTATACTGAAACTTTTTGGTTTGAGAGTCTAGCAAATTCAGGGAAGATAGAGTCTTACCTCAACTACCAAATTTTAACCAAATTTATACCATAGAGTGAATATTTTTACCTCCCTTTTCACGGGATAGGTGAATGTGAGGTAGACTTTGGAATAGGTATTTACTTTGTTTCAGAAAGAGATGTCTGCCAAAACAGGCATGCTCTAGTTAAAATGGGATTTTCGAAAGGGAGAAGACTATTCTATGGGGTTTTCTTCCTATAACAAAGAAGCCCCAGGAGGTGGTTAAGGTAATGGTAAAAATGACAATACCAAGCAAAGGGGATTTTCCTCTGTGAATTCTCATTTTCTCAGGGTTTTCCAGAAGCAGTATTTGTGGAAACTTGGAGAGGAAGCTAGAGCATCTTGCTGCTTCTTTCTGGTGTAGGAGGAGGGAGACCAATAACAGAAGTTGTGCTGGGCTCCTGCCCCATGAAGATACTCTGTTTTGATTCTTTCCCTCAGATAAGGTGGAATTATTTTAAAAGTTGAAAGTAAAATAAATCACTGTGGTAGTTCAAAAACATGAACTAAGGGTGGTCACCATACTTAAAAAGACTTAAAAATTCTGGGTATTGGTTAAGCAGAAGACATACAGGAAAAATCAGATCTTTGTCTGGAGCATGGCTAGTACTGGGGTTGGTTAGTTCAGGTCTTGAAGCTGGAGGAGATTAGCACAGTGGAGCAAGTCCATTCATTAGAAGCCTCTCAGGTGCACATGGCTCCATTGAGGGTGATTGTAGTCATTCAGAGTGAAAATGTTTTATCTTTTGATGTCCCTGATTCTTGATTGAGATGGATGAAAATGTATCACTCTGTCTGTGGGTACCCTGTAAGTGCCAATTTGGCTGTTAGTATTACTCATGAAGAGGGAATCCTAGGCAAGAGATAACTCTATGGGGTTGTAAAGTAAAATGGAGTCAAAACCAGCACAGAAATACTGAGGATGGTGCCTTCAATTGTGAAATACTTTTAAAAAGTCTGAAATAGAATCACACATCTTCTCTCTTTAAAAATGGCCTGTCAAGTGAGTAGTAAAGAAGTGTGAGTGAAATAAGCTAATGTGTAAGTAACTGATTCACAGTAGAGTTCATAGGGCAATCAGATGCAACTGTGGTCTAGTTGTAAGTTTCACATGTACACACTTGTGATATTCAGGGTATACCACTTCTGTTGTTGTTAGGTAACATCGAGTTGGGTCTGACTCATAGCTACCCTATGTACAGCAGAATGAAACACTTCCCGATTCTGTGGCAGGCACGTGATCTTTTTTAAGTTTGAGCCCATTGTTGCAAATACTGTGTCAATCCATCCAATTGAAGGTCTTCCTTTTATTTGCTGACTCACCACTCTCCCAAACATGATGTCCTTCCCCAGGGATTGTGTCCTCCTGACTATATGTCCAAAATATGTATGACACAGTCTAGCCATCTTTGCTTCCAAGGAGCACTCTGGTTGCACTGTCTTCTAGGACAGATCTGTTGGTTCTTTTGGCAGTCCATGGTGTATTCAATATTCGTCTCCAGCACCATAATTCAAATGGCATCAGTTCTTCCCCTGTCTCCCTTATTAAAGTCCAGATTTCACAACTGTGTGATGTGACTGAAAACAGTATGGCACGAGTCAGTTATGTAGTCACTTATGTAGGCTTTTTTAAAACTGCATTTGAGAATTGCCTAGGCAAAACATCAACCGAAATTCATTTTAGAACTTCATGAGAAGGGTTGAGACTGAGCTCAGTGGTAGAACATGTACTTGGCAGCATGCAAAAGGTGCTGGCTTCAATTTCTTGTGTGTGTGTGTGTGCATGCGCACACACACACACACACATACACACAAACAAGACAACCACCACCACAACAAAAAAACCAAGAAATTTCATGAGAAGCAAAAATGGGCAATACATAATATGAAAAAATGTTCAAACTTTGGACAAAGTAAAAAACCAAATTACTTTGTTAGTTTAAAAACCATTAAGATAGATATTTTAAAGATCTGGTTTCAGAAAAGATGAAGACAGTGCTGTGAGTTGATATGATCCTGTAAGTTGGTACCACTTTTTTGGCGACCTACATAAAAACTTAACTTTTGTATATATGTTAGTTGGACAAATTTAGTTGTTAAACTTATTCTCAAGAAATGACTGGGCAAGTGCACAAAGAGGATTTAAATGTTGAAATAGCAACATGATAGCTGAAAATCTAAGCATCCATGTATTGGTCAAATAAATTATGATTTATTTATATAATCAAGAACCTTGATCCTTAAAAATGATATTGTATTTTGACATTTATTGACAGGAAAAGCTCTCTACAACATGCTTTTGAATCCATTACGGAGATTAAAATGTCATATTTAGAGTAAGCCCACTAAAATTATATATACATGTCCTGAGAGATATTTGGAATTCTATTCCTCAAAATGTTGAGTGAATCTGCACTGGTACTGGGATTACAGGAGTTGTTTAATATTCACATTCTTTGTTACACTCTTTTATTTGAACTTTGTTCATTGAGTATATATACAAAATCTCAGACAATCTACACAGATACTTAATTTTGTAAAACAAGTACTTCTTTAATGTTATAACTATTAATACCTTCATTTCAATATTAAATGTAAGTAAATTTTACTAGAATTAAGATACTTGTCCATTTGCTGCGTCTCCCACCCTTATTTTCATGGACATGTTAATTAGGCAAATATTTTATTTGTGCAATTTCCATTGGGTTTAATAAATTAATTCTATCCCCTAAATGATGAAGGTAAACTAAATTGCATAGATTGCTACTTGTTTGATATTTGTTCAGGTAATGATTTAAATACAAGTAGTGTTGTATAGGACTAATACATTAAAACCAGGTTTTTGGGTTTTTTAAAAACATTAAAACTGTGAAGTGTAATTCACTGTTTCCATTATTCTTTTCTTTTTTTTTCTTTTTTTTTTTTTTTTTTTTTTTTTTTTTTTTTTTTTTTTTTTTTTTTTTTTTTTTTTTTGTGGTACTGGGGGTTGAACCCAGGGTCTTGTGCTTGCATGCTTTGCAAGTGCTGGACCACTGAGCTGCACCCTCAGCCCATTTTTTTACTTTTTTTGAGACAGGGTCTCACTAAATTATGAAGACTGCCTCTGGTCTCAAACTTGTGATCCTCCTGCCTCTGCCTCCTGAGTTGCTGGGATTAAAGGTGTGTGCCACCATGCCCAGCTACATTATTCTTTTTATTGCTTCCAATATCCTCAGTAGGACATATAAGTTAGTGCAGCCATTATAGAATTCAGTATTGAAGTTCCTCAAAAAACTGAAATACAACTATCATATGACCCACCTTTTCCCCTCAGGACACATGTCCAAAGGAATATGGGTCAACATACCATAGAGACACCTGCTCATCCATATTTATTGTGATGCTATTCACAATAGCCAAGATATGGAATCAAGCTAGGGGTCTTTCAACAGATGAATGGCTAAGGAAAATGTGAAATATATAATATAACACACACACCACATATCCCATGGGGGTTTATTCAGCCATAAAGGACAAAATTATGGTATTTTCAGGAAAATGGATGGAAGGATCATTATTTTAAGTGAAATAAGCCAGACCCAGACAGACAGAGATTGCATGTTTTCTCTCACATGTAGATTCTAGATTTCAATATCTATAGATTCGGTATTTATATGTATTCATGAAAGTAGAAGGGGGACTATATAAGGGAAGAAAAGGGATTAAAGAGAGGGGGATAACAAGAAAGGGTAATGGACTCCATCATATAGGCATTGGAAAAGATTTCCTTAATAGGACCCCAATTGCTCAAGAAATTGCAACAAGAATAGATAAATGGGACCACATCAAATTAAGAAGCTTCTGTACAGCAAAAGAAACAATTAACAGAGTCAAGGAAACCTCCACAGAATGGGAAAAAATCTTAGCATTTTATACATCTGACAAAGGTCTAATTACTAGAATTTATAAGGAACTCAAGAAAAAAAAAACACCCAAAAACCAAACAACCCAATACACAAATGGGCAAAGGAACTGAGTAGACAGTTCTCAAATGAAGAGGTCCATAAAGCCATGAAACACATGAAAAAGTGCTCAATATCCCTAGCCATTAGGGAAATGCAAATCAAAACAATGCTGAGATTTCACCTTACACCAGTAAGAATGGCCAAGATCAATAAAACAAACAACA
>VMDO01030265.1:10323-21621 GCA_007922755.1 Pedetes capensis | reverse complement strand
GCGGCGGTCCCGCTGCTGGCCACTGTGTAGCTCCTCTGAAGCCCAATCCCTAATTTCAGTGTACGCCTAGTTTCATTCTTTATCTCTCAAACTAAATTATCTATTTCTATTTATTCAATTTGTGTTTTAAACCCCTAATCGAGGCTTCTTATTGCTCCAGGACAGAAGGTGTGTGTTGTCTGTCCGCCATCTTGACTCCACCAGGCAACACCAGGTATTTGATTTTCTGGTGGGCTATCATGAAAGGCATTTTTTCTAGAATTTCCTTCTCTTCCTGTTTGGAATTGATGTAAAGAAAAGCTATTGATTTTTGTGTGTTGATTTTATAACCTGCCACTTTGCTGAAGGAGTTGATTAGTTCTAGACATTTCCTGGTTGAGTTTTGGGGCCTTTTAGGTGTAGAATCATGTCATCTGCAAATAAGAATAATTTGACCTCTTCCTTGCCAATCTGTATCCCTTTGATTTCTTTCCTTTTTCTGATTGCCCTGGCCAGTACTTCAATTACTATGTTAAGTAGAATAGGAGATTAAAGACATCCTTGCCTTGTTCTGGATCTAAGAGGAAATGGTTTCAGTTTTTCTCCATTTAATATAATGTTGTCTGTAGGTTTGTCATACATGGCTTTTTATGATATTAAGGCATTTGCCCGTTATACCTACCTTCTTCAGCGTTTTTATCATGAAAAGGTGTTGCACTTTGTCGAAGGCCTTTAAAGCATCAATTGCGATGATCATGTGGTTTTTGTTTGCCAGTTTCTTGATATGCTGGATTACATTAATTGATTTCTGTATGTTAAACCAGCCTTGCATCTTTGGTATAAATCCTACTTGGTCATGGTGAATAATCTTTTTCATATGCTGCTGGATTCTGTTTGCCAGACTTTTATTAAATAGTTTTGCATCTAGATTCATAAGGGAGATGGATCTGTAATTCTGTATCTTAGATGATTCTTTTCCTGGTTTAGGTATCAGGGTGATGGTAGCTTCATAGAATGAATTTGGGAGTGTTCCTTCCTTTTCTATTTTTTTCGGAATAATTTGAGGAAGACAGGTATTGTTTCTACTTTAAAAGTTTGGTAAAATTCTGCTGTGAATCCATCAAGACCTGGGCTCTTCTTTGATCGGAGACTTTTAATTACCTTTTCTATTTCTGTATATGTAATGGGTTTGTTTAAGTCAGTATGTCTTCTGGGGCTAGCTTTGGTAGGTCATACGTGTTAATAAGTTTGTCCATTTCTTCTGCATTTTCATATTTTTGGAAATACAGTCTCTCGTAGTAATCATGACAACTTTCTGTATTTTGTTGAAGTTGGTGGTTATGGAACCATTTCTTTGGTAATCTATACTATGTTAGTTTTTCCATTTTTCTTTTTGATGAGATTGGCCAGAGGAGTGTCTATTTTATTAATCTTTTCAAAGAACCAGCTCTTAGTCTTATTAATTTTTAAAATTATCTCTTTGGATTCTAATTGAGATATTTCTCCCTTTATTTTTGTAATTTCTTTTTGGGTGCTCCTTTTAGGATTGGTTGTTGGATTTCTAGTGTCTTAAGATGCATCATTAGGTCATTTATTTGGCTCTTCTTTACCTTATTGATGAAGGCACGTAATGCTATAAACTTCCCTCTTAAAACTGCCTTTGCTGTATCCCATATGTTTTGGTAGGATGTGTTTTCATCATCATTTGATTATAGGAATTTTTTAAATTCCAGTTTGATTTCAGCAACGATCCATTGGCCATTCAGCAGTGTATTATTTAGTCTCCACGATTTTTTAAAGCTTCTGGAATTATTCTTGCTCTTGAGCTCCAATTTTATCCCATTATTATCTGATAAGGAACAGGGTATAATTTCTACTTTTTTGTATTTGTTGAGGGAGTTCTTATGGACTAGCATATGATCTATCTTAGAAAATGTACCATGTGGAGCTGAGAAGAATGTGTATTCCTCATCGTGTGGATGAAATATTCTGTATATTTCTGTGAGATCCAACTGGTTTAGGGTGGAGATTATATTTGACATTTCTCTGTTGAGTTTTCATTTTGATGACCTTTCTCTTGATAAAAGTGGGGTATTGAAGTCTCCCATTATTATTGATTCGGGTCCAATAAAGTTCTTTATATTCCATAAGGTTTGTCTTATAAAGCTAGGTGCCCCTATGTTTGGGGCAGAAATATTGGGGACTGTTATTGATTCTTGATCCATTGTTCCTTGTATTAAAATATAATGTTCTCCTTTGTCTCTTCTAAATAGTTTTGGAATGAAATTTAATGTATTTAAAATTAGAATTGCAACACCTGCTTTCTTTTGTCCCTCCCCTGCTAGGTATACATTTTTCCAGCCCTTAACTCTCAGTTTATTCTAGTCTTTGTGAGTTAAATGAGTTTCTTGAATACCACATGTTGATGGTTTGTGTTTTTTCATCCAATTAGCCAGTCTCTGTCTCTTAATTGGCGAGTTAAGACCATTTACGTTAATAGTGATTATTGAGTAGCATTTATTGTTATATATCCAATCATTACCTGTTACTGGTTTATGAATCATGTTTGCTTTGGTCCTTTCATGGGTGGCACTCATTTCAGCTAACCAATTCTTTGATTTCCTTTATAGTGTTGTCTTATCTCTCCTGGATGTGGTAGTTGATTTACAATCCTCTCCAGTGCTGGTTTGGTGGTTGCATATCGTTTAAATGCTTCAATGTCTTTAAATGTCTTATACTCCTCATCTATTATCAAAGATAATTTTGCTGGATATATTAGTGTTGTTTGAAGGTTGGTTTTTTTTTTTTTTTTTTTTTGGATATGAATCACCTGTGTCCATTCCTTTCTACCTTTCAATGTTGATATGGAGAAGTCTGCAGTAATTTTAATAGGTTTTGCTTTATAAGTAATAAGGGGTTTATGCCTTGCTGCTTGCAGGATAGCTTCCCTGGTCTCTAATGACAGCACGTAAGAAATGATGTGTCTCAAGGATGACCTATTTAAATCAGCCTTCAAAGGAGTCCTGAATGTCTCAGTGGTGTGTATATCCATATCCTATACTATCTTTGGGAAGTTTTCCTTGACGATATCATTTACTAGATTTTGAAGGCCTCTGGTGGATCTTTCTTCTCCTTCAGGGATGCCCTGAATTCTTAAGTTTTGTTTTTCATTCTATCTGAGTTCTCCTGGAAATCTTTTAAAAAAACCTTTATCATTGATTCCATTTCTGACTGTTTGTGTTTAAGTTCATTTATGGCATCTTAGGAATCAGAAATCCTCAGCTCAGATTCATTCAGTCTTGATGAAAAAGATTCTTTAGCCGAGTTCAATTCAGTTCACTTCATTTGCATTTCAATGAGAGTTGCTTGGTTCTTCCTTATCATTTCTAACTGGGATGATAGAATGGACTCCAAGTGAGATACCTTCTTTTCAAAGATTTCAAGGGTGCTTGTAGTATTTGTTTTAATTTCTCTTATCATGTTTATAACCATGACTCTGAATTCCAAATCAGAGATCTCTAAGAATTGAGAGTCCTTGGAGTTATTTGTTGGGGGGCTTTGGTCTGTGGGGCCTTCAGACCCATCCTGCCCCTTTGTGTTTTTTGTAGGTTTACTTTGTTTGCCCATAATGTGGTCCGGGAAATAGAATTCATCTCTCCTGAGTGTGCAGGACTTCTCCCTGTGCTATTCCTTTGAGATTGTATGGTGCTGAATATCTGGTGCTTGTTTGAGCTTGCAAGCTGTGTAGATTCTCAGCTTTTTGGTCTGTGTAGTTCTCACTCTAGTCCACCAGCCCAAATCCAAAGGGGTAGGGGCCAGGGAGGTGATAGATTCTGTTTCTCTTCTGTGGGGTGAGAAAGGGGGGGATCTGGTGACAGAAGAGGGAGAAAGAGGTGATAGAGGACAGAGGCTAATAGAAATTACTGTCAAAATTAAAATTAAGGTTAAGACTTAAGGGTAAAATAATTAAAGACATATAGCATAAGAAAAGAGAAGGAGAAAAGAAAAAGGGAAGAGACTAAAAGAAGAAAGGAAGAAAAATAGAAAAGGAAAAAAACCCCTCATGCATACATGCTCCCACACATACATAAAAACACTGTAGCCAGGTGCGTTGGTGCATGCCTGGAATCCCAGTGGCTTAGGAGGCAGAGGCAAGCGGATTGCAAGCCTAAGACCAGAGGCAGTCTGTGTAACCCAGCAAGACCCTGTCTCAAAAAGTAAAAAATGTGGGCTAGGGGCACAGCACAGTGGTCCATCACTTACAAAACAAGCAGGCGCAAGATCCTGGGTTCAAACCCCCCCACAAAAAATAAATAAATTAATAAATAAATTAATTAATTAAAGCCCTTGTATGTCCTTATAGGTGGAATCTGAACTGTGGACACCCAGTTCCACCGGGTGAAGTCAATACTACAGGAAGCAGTGCTCCCTACAGAACTCAGGGTGGCAGTGTTTTCACACAATCCGCAGAAGCAGTCCGGCTTAGTGTATGGAGTTTTACCAAATCTATTGAGTAGATATGGTGGGCAGCCTCACAATGTCCTGGGTTTAAGTGGGACACTGAGTGCTCATAGAGCCTGTTCCACGAAATATTCTGTGTCTATTGTATTGTTTGAGAGGCAGTGGAACCTGTGAGGTCCTCCCTGGAGTTCTCCCTGTCCCACGTAGTTCAGGTGCCATTTCCCCAAATCAGAGATTTCTGTCCCAAAGCCTACAGCATGGAGGGAATATGGCTGCTATTGTGGATTTTTTATTGCAGGGCTTTTCCACTTGGGAGGACCATATCCTCTTGTGGGCAGGATGATATCCAACCGCCCCGGAGGGAATTTGCACCAGGTCTGTCCGTGCGCAGTGATCGCACTCAAAACTGCTCTAATTGTGACTAATTGTGCTGCTAGGCTCTGCTGAAAAGGAGCACTCTGTCTGCGTGGGGCTCAGTCACCTCCACAGACCCCAGCCTACTCCACAGTGTACTGGGATGACTTAGGATCACTTCTGGTGTTTCTGGGATCCGGGTGTATGTGTGCCTATATGTCTGTGGAGATCGCGTCTGCACAACCATCCCACCAGAAAAAGAGGGAGGGAGCTGCGTCTCAGCTCTGGACGCGTACCGCTGGCACTGGTTTCCCAGTTCCCTCCGCAATCACTCCCCATACCCTCACATATCCACTCTCATGGATCTGATCCCTATTTTCTTGCGTGAGGGTCCTACAACAGCCCAGCATCTCAGGCTGCAGGATGTGTACCGCTAGGGATGGTGATTCTGTGTGCTACCTCAAACTGACTCACCAGAAACTTGTAGTTTCTCTCCCATGGGCAAGGTGACAGTGTGATGTCAAGGTTGCACTCTGTGTTGGGTCCAGCCCCTGTGGATGTGTGCACAAAGTCCCCTCCGAGTCTCCGGGATTCTATCTGCTGTCTGCGTGATGGCAAAATGACGGAATGGTGGTCCGGCTACTGTCCTCTGTGTAGCTCCTCTGAAGCCAAATCCTCCATTTCAGTATTTGTCCAGCTTCATCCTCTATTTCCCAATCTAAACTATCACTGTTTCTATCTATTCAATGTGAGTTTCAAACCCCTAATCAAGGCTTCCCTCTACTTCGGGACAGAAGGCGTGTGTTACATGTCTGCCATCTTGCCCCATCCCCCGTGGTTTCTTTTCTTGAAATGGAGTCAATATCACTTTAACAATAGCCCCCAACCCCCAAGATCTACAGGAATCAAATCTCCCTGGCATTATGCACGTTCTATATTATTCTTAACCTTCTGCCATAATTCCACATCAAAAGTACCCTCTTGTGGAAACCTGGGATTATATTATATTACAATTTGCAAGCAATTATCAATTTTGTCCTGAGACATTTTAACCCCCTGTTGTTTAAGCAAGCAATGAATAATAGTAGAAAAAGGAGTTGACTTACCATGTCCCATAACCCAGTGATTATTTACCTCAATAGGTCCAGAAACAGCCATGGTCCCAGGCTTCGTACTCATAAAACGAGCCCTCGGGGTCCTCAACTCCTAATGAGGATCCCTTCATGTCCCTGTTCGGGTGCCAATTGTTGTTGCCACGTCCTGCATGGTGGGTATTGAGGGGCTGACAAGAAAGAAAGTGGGACACAGGGGCTCTTACAAGAGAGTAAGATGTTTATTAGCTTCATGCTGCAGTTTTATACACTTTGTTTTCACCTAAAAAGAACTTCTCAAGCACTGTAAGATATTGTTTAAAGAGAACTTAGTTTCCCTACACAGCTTCTTATCAAAGTACTTGAAACAGAGAAACAAAGCCTCCTTCTCAGCATTCCCATGCCATCCAAGAACACATAGGACAGGTGTCTCCTAAAGCTTAATAAACAGACAGGGAAGCCAGCACAGAGTTCACTGTGATTATTGGCCTTATCATGAGAATAAGAAGCCTTGGGAACAACTTCTCATTTCCCTGGGCTGCAGCTTTCTGGGCCTCCACCAAGAACTTCAAGTTACACATAAAAAGCCTTACCAGTAGGCCATGGCTGGCTTCCCATATCCATCTCTAGAGTTTGCATCCTCAGTGTCAGGTGTCTAGCTCCTGCTGCAGCCTCTTAATTCAGTCCTGCCCCCTCAATTTCTCTCCATCCCCTGCATTCCCAACCCCCAACCACACCACAGCCTAAACTGTGTATCTTAGGTGCCCCAGACTCGTGGTTCTATTTCTGCACATCACAAGCACTATCAGGCACCTCATTCTGATGAAGCTTTCTTAGGCTCAGGGATCAAGAAGTGCCAGCCACTCTTTTCCATGCCCTGAACTTGCCACCTTTCAGTTCCCACCCTCCTTCAGCTTATCGTTCCAGTGGCTTCAGAGGCCAGGGTGGTGACTTCTCTCTCCGATTAAAAAAAGAAATCACAGTCTCCGTGTCTGTGACCCTACAGTGGTGCATGTTGCCTGGCCCCTTCCCAGGAGAGTGTGGCAGACCTCCATTTGGCCTTCTCTGCTTCTTGTGAGCCAAACACCATCAGGAACGGCCCCAGCTGGACCTCTCTTCAGCCATGCATCCTCGGAGGTGGCTCTGCTTTGTTTCCCATCAGCCATGTGCTATCAAGGATGGCCCTGTTGGATTTCTCTTCAGCGACGCCCACTTTCAGGCAGCTCTGCCTGTCTCCTGCCAGCTGCACACTGTCAGGGATGGCCCCACTAGATGTCTGTTCAGCCATGCATCTTTGCAGGCCTCTCCACCTTGTTTCCCATCACCTGAGTGCCATCAGGTTGGAATGCTACTGATTTTTGAGGGTCAATTTTGTATCCCATTTCTGTGCTGAAGGAGTTAATTAGTTCTGAGAGTTTTCTAGTGGAGTTTTTAGGGTGTTTTAAAGAACATATCATCTCCAAATGGGGATAATTTGACCTATTTGTCCCCTATTTGTATCCCTTTTATTTATCTTTCCTGATTGCTCTGGCCAGGACTTCAATCAGTATATTGAATAAGAGAGGAGATAATGGACATGCTTGTCTTGCTCCTGATCTTAGAGGGAATGCTTTTAATTTTTCCCCCACTTAATATAATGTTGGGTATAGGTTTGGCATATGTAGACTTTATGATGTTGAGGTATGTTCCTCTATTTCCAGTTTCTTCAGGACTTTTATCCCATAGGGAGGTTGAACTTTGTTGGTAGCTTTTTCTGCATCATTGAGATGATCATGTGATTTCTGCCCTCAAGTTATTGACATGTTGAATAACATTAGTTGATTTGTGTATGTTGAACCAACCTTGCATCTGTGGGATGAAACCCAACTGGTTGTGGTTGTATGGATTTTTTTAATGTGTTGCTCTGTTTGGTCTGCAGGAATTTTATTAGGGATTTTTGCATCGATGTTCATCAGGGAAATTGGACTATAGTTTTTTTTTTTTTTCAGTGTTCTTACCTGGTTTTGGTATCAGGGTGATACTGGCTTTGTAGAAATATTTTGGAACTATCTCTTCTGTCTTGTGATGGAATAGTTTGAGGAGGATAGGTATTAATTCTTCTTTCAAAGTTTGATAGAATTTGGCTGCAAACCCATCAGGACCTGGGCTTTTCTTTGTTGAAAGGTTCTTTATTACTGCCTCAGTTTCATTTTGTATGGATCTATTTATCTATATCTTCTGTATTTAATTTTGGTAAGTCATATGGTATGGACTTTATCTGTTTTTATTTTCTGTATTTTTGTATATTGGAGGTGTTCAAGTTCTCAAAGTAATCTCTGATGATCTTTATTTCATTAGTATCTATTGTTACAATTTGTTACATCTCTAATTTTACTAATTTGTGTCTTCTCCCTCTTCCTTTTCAAAGAATGAACTCTTGCTTTCATTGGTTTTTTAAATTTCCATTTCACTGATTTCTGCCTTGACATTGTCTTTTTGTGTGCCAGTTTCAGGGTTGGCTTGACGTTGTTTTTCTAATGCCTTAAGGTGTATCATTAAGTTATTTATTTGGGCCTTCCCTAGTTTTTGGATGTAGGCACTCATAGCTATGAATTTCCCTTATAGAACTGCCTTTGCTGTATCCAGAAGGATTTGGTAGGTTGTGTTTTCATTAACATTTGATTGTAGGAACTTTTCCTTTAGGATTTCTTCAGTGACCTAGTGATTGTTCAGAAGTGTGTTATTAAGTCATCATGTGTTTGTAATATTCTTATAGTTTTCCTTGGTATTGATTTCTACTTTTATTCCACTGTGATATGGTAAGATACAAGGAATGATTAATTTTTTTTTGTATTTATTGAGGCTAATTTCATGAACTACAATGTGGTCTGGGCTGGGGTTTAGTTCAGTTGGTAGGGAGCTGCTCTACACTGTCTGAGGACCCAGATTCAATGCACAGCACCACTAAAATGGGAGAAGGAAGTGGTAACCCACTTCCAAAGCAATCTTAAAACAATTAGCCCTTAAAAATGCTATGAGGGCCATTATGAATTGGACTTGACTTGAGGGCGCCTAACAACAACAGCAGCAGCAGCAGCAGCAGCAGCAGCAGCAGCAGCAGCAGCAGCAGCAGCAATATGGGCTATTTTAGAAAAAGTTCCATGTTGTGTTAGGAAGAATGTGTATTCCACATCTGTTGGATAGAATATTCTGTAGACATCTGTTAAGTCCAGTTAGTCTATCATGTTGTTTTTGTTTATAGTTTCTTTGTTGATTTTTTGCTTTGATGACCTGTCTGTTGAAGAGCGTGGCATATTGAGGTCTCCCATTATTATTCTTTCTGGGCCTATGTGTTCTTCTATGGCCAGTAATGTTTATTTTATGAAGTGTGCCAGTGTTTGATGCATAAATATTGACTATTGTTGTGTCCTTTTGGTTGCCTGTTCCCTTTATTAAAATGTAGTGGCCTTCTTTGTCCCTTCTAATTTACTTAGGTCTGAAGCCAAGATTTTCAGTAATTAGTAAGGTACCCTCTTTTTTTCTGCTTCCATATGCTTCCTTCTTTGCTAATGAGATGAGTCCTATGGATGCCACATAATCCAGTTGGCCAATTATTGTCTTTTAAATGATGAATTAAGACCATTTACATTTAGAGTAATTTTTGAGAGGAGTTTAGTGTTTTGCATAATTTTGTTGGTTGTTTCTCTATTAGGTTTGTTGTTGCTTGTTCTTTACCTTGTCCTCTATTCATATCTAGGTACTGCTGGCTCATTCAGTTAGACGTCCGTACTTCTTTACTAGCTTTGATTTGTTCATGTGTTCTTCTTATAGGTTTTACTCATTCTTGTGGTGCTGGATTTGAGTTTGTCTTTCTGCTTCTGTATGTAGAATTTCCTTGTGCATCCTCTGCAATGCTGGTTTGGTGGTCATGAATTCCTTAAGCTTGTGTTTACCTTGGAAAGTATTTCTCCACCTATTTTAAAGGATAATTTGCTGGATATAGTATTCTTGGTTGGCAGTTACTTGTTTTCAGTAATTTGAAATATATCAGCCCATGCTTTCCTTAATTTTAGGGTTATTCTTGAGAGGTCTAATGTTATTCTGATGGGTTTCCTTTTGTAGGTGAACTGACATTTTTCTCATGCAGCCTTTAGGATAGTTTCTTTGTAGTTTTGGCATCCTCATCATAATGTGATGTGGAAAGGATCTCTTCTGTCTGGTCTAAACTACTTGGCATTCTATTTGCCTCTGTAGTATGGGTGTATATTTCTTCCCCTACGTTTGGAAATTTTTCAGCTATTATTTCATTGAATGGGTTTTCTATGCCTCTAGTTCTAGTTTCAGTTCCTTTTTGTACCACGTGTATTTTTAGGTTACCTTGCTTCATCTTGTCCAAACACCTCTTAAAAGTGGTGGTGATATTCTTTCATTTTTTGGTACTTCTTGGTTTCTGAATAAGTAAGCTTTTTGACCTTTTCTCCTATCCCTGATATTGTTTTCTGCTTCACACAGTCTCTCCCTGTCACTTTTATGTAATTGATTACATTTTTCAGCCCCAGCATTTCTGTTTTGTTCTTTTTCAAGATATCAATTTATTTGCTGATTTTTTTCTAAATTGGATACTTTTTTGTCAAGTATCTCAATTGAATTCATCTTCTTAGTTACACTTTCTCCATAGTAATAACTTTAACTGAAGCCATATTTAACCTAATTTGGGGCCAGGTGTTGCTTGAGAGAATTGCCTACAGAAAGGAGCTGGTAGGGAAAGTAATGAGTAGGTTTAGGGGAAAGATGCTGATTGTAGAGAAATTTATAGTAGAAGGATAGAAGTCATGGGAAGAGGTAGGGGAGGAGGAGAGAGCTGAATTAGATAGGAGTAAATAAGAAGAGAGCTAGGCTTTAGCTCAGTTGGTAGAGTACTGCTCTGCAATCTCTGAGGTCCCAAGTTCGATTTCCAGCATCACAAAAATGGGAGAAGGAGGTGGCAATCCACTCCCGAGGCAATCCTAAAAACAATCAGCCATTGAAAACCCTATCAGGGTTACTATGAGTCAGACACAACTCGACGGCACCTGACAACAACAACAAATAAGAAGAGGAGTAAGATAGGAGAGTGTTGGAAGAGGAAAGAAGAGAGTAGGTAAAAATATATCTGCTTATGTACCGTATAAAATGTATTTAATGTTATGTTGTTGTTGTTGTTAGGTGCCGTCAAGTCGGTATCCGACTCATAGAGACCCTCTGTTCAACAGGGGAAACACTATTGTCAGTGCTTCTCTGCTGTTCATAGGGTTTTCAATGGCAGATTGATTTTTGGGAGGGGGTTGCCAGGTCCTTCTCCCAAGCCTACAGCTTCTGGTGTTCCCAGGCGGTCTCCCATCCAGGTACTAACCAGGCCCGACCCTGCTTAGCTTCCAAGATCTGACGGGATCGG
>VMDO01030265.1:0-10223 GCA_007922755.1 Pedetes capensis | reverse complement strand
GTTATACGCAGACTATAAAAAGAAACACGTATATAGGCATGCAGGTACTTTTTTCTGTGTTTTCCCTCCATCCTTTACTTTTTTTAACCAATTGATATGGAAATTATTGAAAGTATTACTAGAAATAAGGATGTACAAAAGGGGGAAAATGGTTGGAAATTATACAAGTGAGAGAGATTGACGGGGATAAATTTTGAAGGGAGGAAAAGAAGGAAAACAACACTAGCAACAACAAAACACACAAAAAAATCCTGAAACAAAAACAGACTAAAACAAGAACAAATAAGTAAACAACCCAGGAACCCCCTCTTCTACCCACAGCACTGTTTTCAGTTGTCTCTTCTACGTGTCTGGGAGTCTTTCAGTCAGAATCTTCCCAGGAAGTTTTGGATACCCACAAGCTGCCTTCCAATGGAATGTAGTAGTCAAGAACACCACTACTGAGTCTCACAAACTGAAGGCAGGAGCCTTCCCTTCACCCAGCACAAATACTTCCTTGCCTGGTTTCTTGGGACTATTCTCACACCTGTGGGAGCTAGGCTAAATCAGTTCTCCTGCCTGTGCCTTACCCAGTGCCACAGAGCTTGTGCATTAACTGCATTGCAGCAATAGGTGTCAGTGATGCAGAAATCATCCATTACCCACATCCCAGCCACTGCCACTGGTGACACAGAGCTCACATGTTACCCATGTCCCAGCAGCTGGCACCATTTAAGCTCAGCTGCCATTAAATCTGCCAGTCTATTGGAGGTCACGAATGCAACGTCTGCCCTCAGGAGGCAGATTGCACCATTTTTGTTTCTCTTCAAGCAGCTTTCCAGCTCAGCAGTGTGCATTCATCATCAGATGGTCAGAAACCTCTGCTTTCTGTGGCCTTCCTGGTGAACTTCCTGATGCTCCTTTATGGTATATCTTGTCTATCACAGGTACCGTTTCCCAACTCCTGTGTATGGCATTCAGATCAGCGCATGTGGTCTGCCTAGGAATCTCCATTCACCTTTGGCTCCACTGCCCATTTTGCTGCTACTATCTCTGTCTCTCCTGGGTTGTGGGATTCTTACTTTGATGGGGCATGCCACTATGGCCAGTTATATTCATTTCATCACACAGAGTGGTCTTTTTGGTTACTGTGGGCAAATGACCCATTCTCCTGTGGATTCTGTGGGTCTTCTGGACTCCTCTGCTCATAACGAGTCCATAGCATCTGGATTCTGCCATTTTTGTTTGTGCCAGTCAGATTGGGGTTGCTTTCTTTTGGACCCCTTAACTAGGAGTCAATACTGGGGAAAGAAACACAAAGCTGATGCTCTAAGTCCTGAAATATCAGTGGGAGAGGATCTAGTTCTCCTACCTGGATGGCCACAGACAATAAGCACTTTGTAGGTTCAAGTAAGTGATTGTGAGCATTGTGCCCCAACCCCACATTCCATCACAGGTAGATACCCCAACCACACCACAACACCTTGTGTGCATAATTCCCAAAGAGTTGTAGTGTTGGTAGAGGCTGGGAAGAGTAGGTGTTCAGTGAAAGTCATCTTTGAATAATAAAGAAAGAAAGCACATTCAAAATACACAGACATAGCCCTTCTTGTCATTATGTCATTAAAACCTGAAAAGAACAAGAATCCCCCACATTGTCTCTTTTCCTTTCTGATTCCTCCTCAGCCTCTAGAGCAGAAGAAATGAAGTGAGTTCTCCTCATACTCTTTCCCACTGGAATCTACCCATATTACCTTCTTAATCTGAAGTCCATCCTCCTAGGATCAGATCCTCCACAATGGACCCACCTGGAGGGAAGTGAGCACAGGCAGTGGTCACCCATTCCTGCCTACACTGGTGAAGACTCACAGCCCACTCCAGCTCAACCTTGCCATCATGTGGCACACAGCCTTTTGATTCCCTGTGCTGAGGAGAGTTGGCATTTCTCCTCCTGAAGATGTTGCCCTTGAGGTCTGGCTGCATCCACAGAGGTGGAGCTGATGGAGCCTTTTGTTTCTTCGCTAGAGAAGCTAATAGACCCGACTCAAAACATTCTGCCATAGGATGCAGTTGTTGTTGTTGTTGTTGTTGTTAGGTGCCATCGAGTCGGTATCCGACTCATAGTGAACTTCATAGGGTTTTCAATGGCTGACTGTTTCGGGATTGCCTTGGGAGTGGATTGCCAGGTCCTTCTCCCATTTTTGCGGTGCTGGGAATCGAACTCGGGACCTCAGAGACTGCAGCGCAGCACTCTACCTACTGAGCTAAATCCCAGCCCCAGGATGCAGTTACAGTAGATAATTTAGCTCAGTTGGTAGGGCACTGTGCTGCAGTCTCTGAGGTCCAGAGTTCAATTCCCAGTACCGCAAAAAATGGGAGAAGGGCCTGGCAATCCACTCCCAAGGCAATCCTGAAACAGTCAGCCATTGAAAACCCTATGAGGGTCACTATGAGTCGGAAACCGACTCGACAGCAACTAACAACAACAACAACAGCAGTAGATAACCACATTACCTTCAGATGGGGTGGGTGACATTAAGAATGGATATTAAGTGACAGGTAAACAGCTATTTATTGGTGAAAATCAGTCTTTTGACCTAATGTAGTTTTTCCATTTGATTTCTATGCATTTGGACATACAAAATAAATTATTGTGTTCGCAGATTTTTGTTTGTATCATATATGTTAATTCTGACTTATCAGCCATGAAAAAAGAGACTCAATCAATTCTTTTGTGGTCTCCACAAGGGATGTGGTTTTGTTGTTGTTGCATATCATCAAGTTGGATCTGATTCATAGCTACCCTATATACAACATAATGGAACACAGCAGATAATAATCAAAATATTTATGACCCTACACAGTCACACATATCACTCTATGGATCTGTGAACAGACCAGAAACAGCAGGGGATACTTGTGATTACTATATAAATGGCGACACCAAACTCTGAAGAACAATCTTTGTATTACCACCCTGGTTTCTGTGACAACAGAGGCAGCTTTATGGTGACGCAGCATCCAAGAATTCTGTGGGTTGGTGTACTTCAAGGCTCACACAAGGCACTGGGGCTAATGACCCCATGACTGAGTCATAAGTTCATTTCAGTAGGTAAGCACAGTAGCATTGGCCCACTCACCTGGGTTCATGTTTGGATTTCTCCACATACAAATTTAGAGGCTTAGGTCTTTCACTTTGTTACTTTATTTTCTCTAATTGGGCCAGTGTGGGAAACAGCAGATTCTAAGTACAACTGTAATGAGGAATGGAGGAATTCATGTATATAAAGTACATGTGAGGTGGGTGTTTGTGAGTATTTTATGTGTTAGGAAATTGTCAGGACAATTGTGCTGTGTAAGTGGGAAATATCTCTTGATAAAACACAACCTCACACATACAGAGTCACATATGTGTTCACAATCATAAACAGAAATATGCAAAGCCCCAGTAACCTTCAAGTGTACAACCCCACATAAGCCTAAGGTCAGTGTAATTGCCTCCAGCTACTGGAGAAACTTGAGTATAAGTTTTTACCCGGACAATAAATTTTTTTCAACGTTTTTACTATCCTTATTCCCTCCAGAAAGCAACTATCAAGGTAGTTCTTCAAAGTGAATCCAGTAAGGGTGCCATATGTATTTGTGCATCTAGATCTTTTCCCCCTCATCAAGGAATTCCAGAATACTTACTAGGCTCCTCTTTAGTGGGCACAATCTGCAATGACAGAAGCAAAGATACTATGAGGACTATGTCATACTGTGACTTGTTTGCACATAGTTTTAGCAGTCTTCCTGAGCAACGAAATGATATCAAACATACTGACAAAGTCTCCCAAAACAAGGAAAGTGTACATCTTTGGAAAAACCATGAGATTTTTCTGGGAGATATATCTAACTCCACACAGCAGTTGGTCAGGGTCTATTCTTTCAACAAACAGAAAACAGAATCTACTATCTACAATACACATTGTTATGTTTTAGTAGCTGAAGTGAATGTAAAACCAGGAAATCAAGTGAGCAACATTTCTATTGCAGGGACATGGAGTTCATCTTACCATCTCAGTGGATGAGGATTTGTCCTCCTCTCTCCTATATGAGACCTAGGAAGACATAGAGTGACAATTATTAATCACTGGTGATGTTCCTGGTGATTCACGCAGATGGCTCTGCTTAGCTAGCACAACAGGATAATGGGTATGGTTATGGTTGAGAACTCACATGGAAGTGCTGCTGGAGCATCCTCAGAAAATCTGGAGACTAAATAAGGGGCAGGAAAGAAATGACAAGTCAGTTGTTGGCCTCCTGCTAATAGCAATGTGAGGTAATGATATAGTCCAACTACAAACGTTACTAGAGTCCCATCGCTTACACTGATTGCTTGGGAGCTTGGACAGATGATGTTCTAAAACCCATGAAACAATCTCAGCTGCAATTTATGTTTAATGGCATCTAAAACAAACTCACAAAGATCTCTCTCATGGATTACGATGCAAAAGTATACAAAACCGTATGGTTTAGGGAGCTAACATGGGAGAATAAAGACTGCCATAAATTTTCTCTTGCACAGCACATCTAAAGTATTTCAGGAATTTGGAAATTACTCAAAGCTTTCTGTAACACAGGAAGCATTTGTTCAAGACAAAGTGCGGAGTCTCAGTAAGAACAGTCAGCTCTGTTACATTCTAACCTGTGCTAGCACCATCCTACATGATGAAGTTCCGTGGTTGGATGGAAAAATAGCTGTCACATTCATGCTGTAAACCCAAAACCTTGAAGCCACTTGAATGAGAGCAGGAATAGAAAAGAGTTCCTCCAAAGCCTCTTTGCAGGAGAAGTTTCATGATTTGCTCTTTCAGGTGGATCTCTATAACTGTCTGTATTTGAAATGATTCAGAACTCCCTTGGTGCAAAAACTCTTGACCCTACCAACATCTGTTGAAAACAATTACATGCAATGTTTCTCTTATGGTTACCTAGATTATGGGTAAATGTTGGGGAAAATAAGTAAAAAAACATAAAAAGAAAAATATTGTTTGGGTAGATGTGATTTAGATAGCCCCACATATTTCTGGGAACCTAAATCCTACACTCATGTCTAGGACTATCCATATACACAGAGATCAGAGCATGATCAGAAAAACTGTGGGGATGCCCTGATTTTTCACTTTCAGTTGACACTAAGGCTATGCTTAGTGCTAAGTGAAGGCGAATGCAGAATTCTAAACACTCAGGCCAGGGGTTGAAGCTGTTTCCCAACACACAAATAGAGATGCACAAAAAAGACTGGGGTACTTACTGGTTCTGAGTAATTAGAGAAAACTCAGTTCAATCCTCATGTGACCACTACATATAGACCTCAGTAGCCATGCAAGCCAGAAAATTATAACCTTATGAAATTAATTCAGCAGGTCACTAAAGAAACCAATAGAACACTAAAATCTATAGGAGCAACGATCAATCTTGAGGTAGAGTTTGGTTTTGTTAACAACATCAGGTTAACAAGACACACAAGACATGCCTAGATAAACAAAAAACACTTGGAAAAAATGAAATATGACCCCAGGCAGAAATGTGTGAATATACTCATTTTAGACTGAAATCTGGATGTTTTATATTTCTATCCTTAAAAGTTTTGGGAGTTGGATGTGGCAATCCACTCCTGAAGCAATCACCAAAACAACCAGCTGTTGAAAACCCTATGAATAACAGAGAAGCACTGAGAAAATGGCAGGCATGGAACAGTGTCAGGTGGTGATTTGTTCTGTTGTACACAGGGTAGCTCTGTATTGGTCCCAACTCAACCACACCTGACAACAAAAACAGCCTTTCAAAGGATAACTGATTCTGGGGTAAGATGTTGAGTTATAAGCAGCATGCATGCGAAGCAGTAAATGAAATGAGTCAGGACAGGAAAAGAATAGACTCCATCCCAAAGGAAGAAAACTGGAAAAGCACACAAATCACAAAGCAAGTGATAGGACAGTCTCAAGATACAGAGAACAGAAGGGCTACACAGTGAGTAAGACTAAACAGGATTCCTTCCCTGCTTCCTCAGCCTCCCAAACAGAGGGTATAACCTGACTGCTACTGGGATCCTCTCCCATTGGACCTATCTGAAAATTCTTCACTTTCCCTCCTGATGTCTTCTAGGGCCAAATCCTCACCAATGCAAGAAACCTAGAGGGAACTCAAACTCACCCATTCCTGCCTACGCTGGTGAAGCCTCACCACTCACACCAGGTCAACACTGTCTTTCCTCTGGTTCACAGACTTTGCCCAGAACTTCCATGGCCATGATTCCACACACAAAACCTGTACGTGTCTGGTTCCACACATGAAAACTCACTTTCCTTTTTTGAACCCCCAACCTTTCTTCCCAGGAGGAATTCAGAGTCATAGTTCTCTAATGAGAGCCAGGAAGTTATTTCCTCAGCAAGTGAGTGATTTCAGCATACATACCACTCCAAAATGTGATAGTTGATAGCTGCAATTACAGAAAAGAAAACATCATGAACTTCCCACAAGTCTTGGAATGTTGTACAGGTCTGGTTTTCTGTCGATGACTCAGAAAACCAGGCAGGGGACAATGGCTCAGGCAAAAGCTATTGCAGATACCATGTGAAAAGCAAGAGCTTTGCTGCACCGTGTAATTCCGAAGTTCATTTAGGTTTTCTAGTACATGATTCTTAGCAGAAGAACCAAAGTGGGTTCTGAGGCAAATATTGCCACCATACAATGTAAAATGGATGCAGTAACTTTAGTTAGTGTAGAGAGTCAGGAGCACTTGGTATAGCAGACTCCTATTCGACCCACCCACCACAGAAATCATGTCTTTGCCATAATTGTACACAGGGTCCTATTTTTCCTATCTACATTAGAGCAAAACCAGATACTTTTCTCTCTAAGGTACAGCAAGGTGCTCTTACACTCTCTGATGCTGGTTCTTGGTACAGGCACCATGGATCCCCTAGGAGGAAACAGAGTGATTGTGAGTATGTCAGCAAAAGATGATTATCATTTACTCAGGAAGTTTTCCCAATGTAGACATGATGTTGAAGCGGATGGAGGTGGGTGACTAACAACTGTGGACTGAACTGCTACTGACCCTCCTCCATGGTGGAAAAAGAATAGAGAAGGGAAGGAGCAAAAGAGGATAGGGGACATGGAGGCCTTGCTCTTGCAGCAGAGGTATTAGAAACAACACAAATAGTCAATCTGAAATGGCATTAAATGTGCCCTTCAATGGAGGAGTCCCATCATTACTTCCATGCATTTAGAATATCCTCTAAATGGCTAGTGTCTTCTTGATATTGCCAAGACAGTTTCTGTTTACAAAGATCAAATCATGCTCTAGTGTATTATGTCATGCTTTGGAGGGTTTCCCAACTGATTAAAAGACAATTTAATCCATGAAATGGATTCCATTGTAGTCAATGTATTCTCCTGCATTTGTTCCTAATTTTTGTCATCATGTTAATCAAATATGGGAGACAATACTAATATACAACAATTTAAGAAGCATCTACTATGCCCACTTCGATTTTGCCCTGCACCATCATGTGGCACACAGCATTTGCTTCCCCATGCTAAAGAGAACCAGCAGTTTCTTGTCACTCTCCTAGAAGATGCTGCCCTTGAGGTCTGGTGGCTTTCAAAGAAGTCAAGCTCATGGAACCTTCTGATCCTTCTCTAGTGAAGCTAATACACCTGACTCAGAACATTCTGTGTTGTGGAAGGGAGTTTAAGGGTTATATTCACATAATCTTCAAAAAGGGGGAAACATTAACAATGGATAGGAACTTATGCACAAACCATTGTTTGTTGGTGAAATATTGTCCCTGTCATCAACCCCTGGGAGTGCCCTGGGGTCAACAGTGAGGAAAGAAACAAAGCTGGTGCTGTCAGTCCTATGATATCACTGGGATAGGATCTATCTCTCCTACACTGATCTATCTCTCCTGCAATAAGTACTTTGTCCCTGGGTTCAAGTTAGGTTCTCTGAGCATTGTGTCCCACCCCCAGATGCCAACACAGGTCGACACTCCAAACTCAACAGAAAGCTCTGAGAGCACAATTCCCAAAGAGGTGTGATCATGACAGAGACAGGAAAGAAGGTGCTCTGGGACACATCATCTGTAAATTACAGAGCAGGGAACAAAGCACACACAAACTCACAGAGGTAGCCCTTCTTCCATAATGCCATTAGAATATGAAAGAACATGACCCTTCCTTGGATTTTGTTCTTTTCTTATTCCTTCTCTGTTCTCTCAGCCTACCAAGTAGAAGGAATAACCTGATACTGAGACCCTCTCCCACTGGAACCTATCTGAAAATTCTTTACTGTCCCTCTCAATGTTTTCCAGGACCAAATCCCCACCAGTGCACACACCCGGAGGGAAGTCAGTAGAGAGAGTGGCCCACCAATTCCTGCCTACACTGGTGAAGTGTCACCACTCACACAAGTTCAACCTTGTCTTTCCTTTGATTCACAGATTTTGCCCAGAGCCTCCATGGCCATTGTTCCACACACAAAACCTGTCTTTTTGTTGAACCCCTAACCTTTCTTCCCAGCAGGAATTCAGAGTCATACTTTTCTAATGAGAGCCAGTAAGCTATTTCCTCAGGAAGTAAGTGATTTCAGCATACATACCGCTCCAGATGGTGATGGTCGATAACTGCAATTACAGAAAAGAAAACACTATGAGCATCAGACCAGGCTGGGCACATTGTACAGGTCTGGCTTTCTCTTAATGACTTGGAAAAACAGGCAGGGAGCAGTGGTCCAGTCAAAAGCAGAGGTCACCACAGGGAAAAGCCAGAGCTTTTCCTGCTACAGTACTTCTCAGGTTCATTTGGGTTTTCTCGCACATGAGTCTTAGTAGAAGAAGCAAAGTGGCTTCTGAGGCAAATGTTGCCACCATACAACTTATAGTGGATGCAGTAATTTAATACCATAGAGAAGCAGGTGGCAGTTGGTATAGCAGACACACGCTGAACTCACCCACCATGGAAATTATGTCTTTGCAACAATTTGCACAGGGTCCTATTTTCCTATCTGCATTTGAGCAAAATCAGATACTTTTCTCTCTAAGGTATGGCAAGGTGCACTTACACTCTCAAAGGCTGGGTCATTCTGCAGATCTTGCAGATCACCTAGTAGGAAACAGAGTGACTGTCAGTACATCAGCAACCAATGATTATCAGTTACTCAGGGGACTTTCCCAAAGTGGATGTGATGGTGGAGTGGATGGAAGAAGGCGATTAACAAGTGTGGACTGAGCTACTGTTGACCACCCTTGGGCTAGAAAAAGGATGGGGAACTAAAAGAACAGGAGAGAAACAGGACACAGAGGCCTTGGCTTTGTAGCTGAAGGCATTAGAAATAACAGAAAATAGTCAATATGAAATAGTATTAAATGGGCACGTCAATTCAATGGAACAGTACCATTATTATTTCCATGTGTTTTGAAACTCATCTAAATGGCTACTGTCTTCTCAATATTGCCAATACGGTTTCAGTTTCCAAAGATCAAATCATGCTGCTAGTGTATCACATCATGCTTTGAAAGATTTCTGAACTGGTTAGAAGACAGTTAATCCATGTGAAGGATTCCATTCTAGTCAATATATTCTACTGCTTTAATCCCTAATTTCTGTCATTAAGTTAATCATATATGGGAGATTTGGCAATATTAATATACAATAATTTAAGAATCATCCAATATGTCCACTTTGATTTGGTCTTGAACCATCATGTGGCACACAGGGTTTGCTTCCCCATGCCAAGGAGAATGAGCAGCTTCTAGTCACTCTCCCAGAAGATGTTGCCCTTGAGGTCTGGTAGCTTTCAAAGAAGCCAAGCTCATGGAAACTTCTGATCCTTTCCTAGTGAAGCTGATACACCTGACTCAGAATATTGTGTGTTGTGGGAGGGAGGTTATGGTTTATTGCACATTTCTTCAGAAAAGGGGCAACATTAACAATGGATAGGAAGTGATGCACAAACAATTATTTGTTGCTGAAATATTATCTCTGTCATCAACCGCTAGGAGTGCCCTATAAACAAGGAGTCAACAGTGAGGAAAGAAACAAAGATGATGCTGTGAGTCCTGAGGAATCTTAGGGAGTGGATCTATCTCTCCTACGCTGATGGTGCCTTGCAATAAGAACTTTGTCTCCAGATCAAGTAAGGTTCTCTGAGCATTGTGCCCCACTCCCACATGCCAACACAGGTCAACACTTCA
>VMDO01030264.1:0-21506 GCA_007922755.1 Pedetes capensis | reverse complement strand
ACTGAAAAGTCCTGCGTCTCGGGGAACCTCTCCCCACCAGGCAGATGGGGATGGCTGACCACCCTACAGAATAGCTGGGGTACCCTTCAAGGGAAGATTTCCAGGAATGAAGGCTGTGGGGCTTCTCAAACCTTCAGAGGTGGGCTTGGCAGGTAAATATGACTGTTGAAAGCACTGGAAGGTGGGGCCTGGGCCTGTGCATCTGTAAGCAAGAGTGAGACCCTCGGGAATCCTAAGGACCTCCCTCTTAATGCCCGAGGGTGCCTGGATTCCACCTCCTTGGATGAGCTCACGCTCTCTGCTCCTTTTCACTGAGGTTTACCCACAGAGGCAGGCACCCACGGAGGCCCAGCAGGGGTTGCTCAGGGGGGTGGCCTCCTCTAGCGCCCCCTCCCCCCCCGCCGCCACCTGCCTAGTTTAAGGAAAGGAGTCCTAGACACTTATGGGGCCCCGAGTGAGCAGGGCAGACCCCACGGGCCCAGGACTGGTGCTGTTCTTACTGAATTGATTCGTCACTATAAGCAGAGACCTGGATGAGGACAAAAGGCTTGTGATAGTGGCCGAAGCCAAGGGTGGACCCGAAGCTGACAATGCCAGGCACCTGCCACTGGCCGTTAGCCGCCTGGTAGCTCAGAGGCCCGCCAGAGTCCCCCTGAGGAATTCGGGCTTGGGGTGGTTAGAGGTGAAGGTGTTGCTCCCCGGACCCTGGCTTCAATGCTTTCATTTTGTCCCATGCAGGTCACTCAGTTCTCTGAAGCCAGCCTTGAGGTCACAGCAAGGCAGGACCGTCATTCCTATAAGCGCTAACATTTGTTCTTTCTTCCTGTGGCCCTAGCTGAGCCGAGCACTTTCTTTTCTTTCTCTTTCTTTCTTTCTTTCTTTCTTTCTTTTTTTTTTGCGGTACTGGGGGTTGAACCCAGGGCCTCGCGCCTGCATGCTTTGCAAGTGCTGGACCACTGAGCTGCGCCCTCAGCCCATTTTCTTTTTTTACCTTTTGAGACAGGGTCTCACTAAGTTACACAGACTGCCTCTGGTCTCGAACTTGCGATCCTCCCACGTCTGCCTCCTGAGCCGCTGGGATTACAGGCGTGCGCCACTGCACCTGGCAGCCGAGCATTTTCTAGACCCCTCATTTCATCCCCACAAACGCCTAGGAGGTGAGTTGTGAGTAGCCCTGGTGCATCGGAGTGGGAAAGCTGTGACTCGCCCAAGGTGGGCCAGACAGTGAGTAAAGGGGTGGAGACCCCACCCCACAGTTAGGCTGCTTCGCTCTTCACCATTGCTGGCTCCTTCCCCCATGAGGAGGAGCTTCCTGGGGGTCAATGTAAGTAGGGGCACAGTTGATCTGAAGGGTATGGGAAGCCCCTCCCCACACTGTCCCTGCGCCACTGCAGAGTCCATGTACAGTAATAACCTATTGGCTAAGACACTGTTTCCAGGAAGGCTTCTGTGGCAGCTACCTTGAGGGGACACCTTGAGCCACTAACAGGATCGAGTCAACGCATAAGGGGTGCTGGTTGGGTAGGATGGCAGCAGCAGTGGGGAGGCAGGCCAGGTGGATCTTGGTCAGGGAGACCCCGTTGGCCAGTTTGAGCAGGGCAGTGCCATTCCTGGGTCGGGGAAGAGGCAGGCCATGAACAGAGTTGATTTTTCCTGCACAGTGGGGCTTTGAAGAGCTCAGAGAGCTTCTCACCTTTCAGAGTCCACTGCCCCTTGGCTGTCCTGGCAGGCAGGGTAGCAGGGCACCTTGCTGTTGTTGTTGTTAGATGCCATCGAGTGGAGTCCGACTCATAGAGACCCTATGTACAGCAGATCGAAACACTTGCCGATTCTGTGCCAGGCAAACGATCTTATTTGTGTTTAAGCCCATTGTTGCAGACTCCTTGCAGGGCACCTTGGGAGATATAAAGTACCTCACTGGTAGGACCACAGAGGGATGAAGTGGGGACAGACTGTGTCCCACTCTGCTAGTGGCCGTGGGTCTGCTGCACCATTCCTGTGCCCTTTGGCATGCCCTGGACACATGGTCAGTGAGAGCCTAGGTTGCCCAGGGCCCTGGCAGAGGCCCAAGGTGTGCCAGTCTTTGCTTCTCCTGCCCCTGGTCCCTCCCCCACCTGGGCACCTCTGGGGCTGGCCACACCTCGAGGGGGAAAGAGTTCCCCTTCTCCCTTCAGCAGGGACCAAGGATGGGTGGGTTGGCTTGTGCCTCTGTGAGGTCCCCATCTATGCTGCTGCCAGGCCCACCCCTCAGTGCACCAAGGCCAGGCAGGATGTACCCATTGGTGGTGGTGGTGTTGGGTGTCTTCGAGTCAGTATCCGACTCATAGCGACCCTCATAGGGTTTTCAATGGCTGACTGTTTCAGGATTGCCTTGGGAGTGGATTGCCAGGTCCTTCTCCCATTTTTGCGGTGCTGGGAATTGAACTCGGGGCCTCAGAGACTGCAGGGCAGCGCTCTACCCACTGAGCTAAATCCCACCCCACCCATTGGTGAGCTTGTTGGAATTCCATTTCTCATGTGCCATGGCCTTGGAGCCAGTCTCTTCCTCCCAGGGTCTGTGCCAAACCACCACCACACGGTGGGTCCTGGAGTTGCTGGGGGTGGGACTGGGCAAGAGGTCAGCTCCCTGTCTCTGGCTCCCCGTGGGCAAGGACACCCCAGTGTATAACGTGGGAGATAGGCCTGAGTGAGCACTGCTGGGTGAGCCACTGGTTGGGCTTGGGGACTTTGCTACCCCAGGGGTAACCAGTTAGTTATAACATCACATAAATAGTATCCCATCATGGTAGTAACTATGGAATAATTATAAATATCTTATATGAACTATGTTGTTGTGGTTGTTAGGTACCATCCAGTCGAGTCAGACTCATAGACCCTATGTACAACAGAACGAAACACTGTCCAGTACTGGCAGTGCCTCTCTGCTATCCATAGGGTTATCAATGGCTGATTGTTTCATGAGTGGCCTACAGATCCTTCTCCCTAGTCTGTCTTAGTCTGGAAGCTCAGCTGAAACCTGGCTGCCATGGGTGGCCCACCTGGTATCTGAGATACTGGTGGCATAGCTTTCAGCATCACAGCAACATGAGAGCCCCCACAGCACAACTAGCTGACAGACATGTGGGGGTACTAACTATAAACTATGCCATATAATCAAAGTTCTAATAACATCAGGTCTATATTATTATGGAGGGAACAAGGAAAGTAGTAGTCATTTTCCCTCCAGGGCATTTTTCAACTTAATTCCCCACCTCTCATTTTCAGATGGGAAAACTGAGGCCCAGAGAGGGATTGTAATGAGTCTAGTAATGAGAATCCAGAACTAGAGCTGGGACACCTGATTGCCAGGCCTCTATTATTTCTTTCACCACCTCATGTTGTTACATGCTGTTGAGTCAGGTCCTACCCATAGTGATCCTATGTACAACAGGGCAAAACACTACCCTACACTGTGCCGTGCACATGATCTTTTTGTGTTAGAGCCCATGTTGCAGCCACTGTGTTTCTTCTCAGCAGCTGGAGGTCTGAGGAGCTTTATTCCATTCCCATCATTAGGTCAACTCTACTTTGAGGGGGCCACTCTTCCCTAGTTATCTCTGGAACACCTTCCAGCCTGAGGGGCTCATTTTCTGGCACTGTATTTGACAGTGCTCCTTTGCTATTCATAGGGCTTTCAATGGCTAGTTGTTTCTGGAGTGGACTGCTGGGTCCTTCTCCCTAGTCTGTCTTAGTCTGGAAGCTTAGTTGAAACCTGTCCACCATGGGTGGCCCTGCTGGTATCTGAAATACCAACGGCAAAGCTTTCAGCATCACAGCAACACGCAAGCCCCCACAGCATGACAAGCTGACTGGCATATAGGAGTGGTTCCCCATAGACCTTATAAATTAGTTAGGGGTGGGGCCACTCCCACTAAGGAGCCCCACTGACACAGCAGGCCTGAGTGGAACCCTGGTGAGTTCCAGCTGATGTGAGATAAGCAGAGGACCCAGGAAGGAGAGGGAAAATGAGTGATGTTGCAGAATATTTTCTTTTCCTGGTGGGCCTTTATAATGGGTGTATAGGTTCGACCTAACTTTTATGGAACATTTACTAAGCGCCAGGCTCTTTACCGTATCATCTCATTTTGTTGTTGTTGTTGTTAGGTGCCGTCAAGTCAGTATCCGACTCATAGCGACCCTTTGTACAACAGGGGAAACACTATTGTCAGTGCTTCTCTGCTGTTCATAGGGTTTTCAATGGCAGATTGATTTTTGGGAGGGGGTTGCCAGGTCCTTCTCCCAAGCCTACAGCTTCTGGTGTTCCCATGTGGTCTCCCATTCAGGTACTAACCAGGCCTGACCCTGCTTAGCTTCTGAGATCTGATGGGATCAGATGCCACAGGGCTATGGCTGCAGGCCATCATCTCATTTAGTCCACACTAAATTCTGTAGGGGCTGGGATTTAGCTCAGTTGGTAGAGCACTGCACTGCAGTCTCTGAGGCCCCGAGTTCAATTCCCAGCACCGCAAAAATGGGAGAAGGGCCTGGCAGTCCACTCCCAAGGCAATCCCGAAGCACTCAGCCATTGAAAACCCTATGAGGGTCCCTATGAGTCGGATACCGACTCGATGGCACCTAACAACAACAACAAAAATTCTGTAGTCTCAATTTTTGCAGGCGATGGTATTGAAGGTTGGAGAAGTCGTTAAAGCTCTTGAGGGAACACAGTTCCAGATCCAGAGATGGCATCTGGTTTTCCCACGAGGGCAGGAATTGGGCTTTCCTCTCCTCCACATCCTCCCTCCGCGCTCAGGGTACTCAGGCCCTGCCGTGGATTGACCTGTAATTGGCCCATACGGAATGTAGATCAATACTTGTATCTTGGCTGGGCAAGTGGCTGTTTGCAAGCTCCTTTACGGAGTGTGGTTCAGGTCGCTCAGGCTCCGACTCTTGGAGAGGAGCACTGGCTGGTTGGGTGAGCAGTGTGGGTGTCTGGGGAAAGGCACTTATCTGATGCGGTGGGCGACTTTCACCACCTAGTTGTTGGCCACCAGAGAGGGAGCCTTCACAGATGTGGCACCACTCGCTGTTGCAGCTGTACTGGGGAGAGGCACAGGGAGCTGGTGGCTGGAAGAGCTGGGCCTCTCTGCTCTTCAGCGTCCCAGAGGGCTGGGCTGGGACAGGTGAGTGGGTGACGCACCCTCCTCAGGTGCAGTCCTTAAGGGGTTACCCAAACATCAGCAATCAAGATAAAAGCACATTAATGGCTCATAGAATAAAAACCCAAAATTAACTAAAAAACCCCATGATCAACAAAATATCAAAAACTAACTAGGAGCTGGACGCAGTGGCACACGCCTGTATTCCCAGCACTCAGGAGGCTGAGGTAGGAGGATCATGCTTTCAAGGCTAGCCTGGGCTACATAGCAAGAACCTGTCTCAAAAAACAAAACAACAAAACAAAAGATAAAATGAGAAACAAACTCGAACAGGCTATTTAAAAATAACTGTTCTACACATCTTTCTGCAACTTGGTTTGCTGGGATTTCCCCCTTCTTGGGAGCGATTTCCTCCGGTGTAATATGTTTAAAACCAAACTGTTGTTGTCCCCTAGACTCTGCTCTTTCCCAAAGCTCCCTCATGGCAGTCAATGGCAGCCTTGCTATACCAGCTGCTCAGGCCAGAAACCTTGGGGCCATCCTTGGCTTCTCTCCCTCCTATCTGTCACTCAAATCTACCAGCGAATTCCATCACTTCTGCCTTCAGAATGGGTGGAAAGAATGGCGCCCCTCGGACGACCTGTGCTCTCTGTTCAACCACTTCCATCTTTCCCTTGGATGATACCTTCATTCCCTATACCCCTATCCTGGTGCTGGGTAACAAGCGCCCCTGTTTTCCTTATGCCAATTAAGCAGGTGCTGTAGCACTTAGTTACACGCCTGTCTTTCTTTCTGCTTCCACCTTGGCCCACCCCTCACCCCATGGTCTTTTTCTTTTTTTCTTTCTTACTTTTTTTTTTTCTTGCGGCACCAGGGGTTGAACCCAGGGCCTCGCGCTTGCATGCTCTGCAAGTGCTGGACCACTGAGCTGCACCCTCAGGCCATGTTTTTACTTTTTAATTTTTTTTTTTGAGACAGGATCTTGCTAAGTTATGCAGACTGCCTCTGGTCTCGAATTTGCAATCCTCCTGCTTCCACCTCCCAAGCCGCTGGGATTACAGGCGTGCACCACCGTGCCCAGCTCTTTCTTACTTTTTTTTTTTTAAATTTTTTTTGGAGAAAAGGTTTCACTACATAGATAGGTTTGAGATTGGCTTCGAACTTGCACTCCTCCTGTCTCAGTCTCCTGAATGCTGGGATGACAGGTGTGCATGACCATGCCCAGCTCACTTATGAGAACGCACATGGACCTTAACCCCCATAGCCCTAGACAAGGCTTGTTTTTTTCTTTTTCTTTTCTTTTCATTTTTTTTTTTCGGTACTGGGGTTGAACCCAGGGCCTTGCGCTTGCATGCTCTGCAAGTGCTGGACCACTGAGCTGCACCCTTAGCCCAGTTTTTCACGTTTGAGACAGGGTCTTGATAAATTATGCAGACTGCCACTGGTCTCAAACTTGCGATCCTCTTGCCTCCACCTCCCAAGCCACTGGGATTACAGGCGTGCGCCACTGCGCCCAGCTCATTTTTTTTTTTCTTTTGGGGATATGCGTGTGTGTGATAAAAAACCATTTCTGTTTAGGTTGGATAGTACAATAGGTGTGGGCTGGACCGTTAAGCAGGTGCATTTGGTACTGCTTCTTCTGTCATGAAGCTGTCCTACTCCCTTCCCCCTTCCTGTAGTCCTCCTCCCCTGGCTTTCAAGTCATATGGCCAAGCAGAGACGATTGAGGAGCCTGGAGCGCGTGGACAGCTTTCACTGTGGTTCCCGTAGCTTTGGGGAATGATGATCTCTTTGTCGACAGATGCCTGCCTTTCTCTGAATGTCCTCATCTCTAATTAGTCACTTGGCATTTTTCCCGTGCTTGACATTTAGGGCCCTTAGATGCACTGGCTTTTAAAAATGGTTAAAATTAAACAACATGGAAAAAGATACCTAAAAGGATGCTCCCCTCCCCAATCGAAAAACTGGCTGAAACCACTGTACAGGAATTAGGAAATTTTGTCCACATGATCCATATTCTTTGTGGGCAGAAAAGCCTAGCCAGAAGAGCCAGGACTTAACCAAACTTGAACCTTCACTTTCCTGTAGGTTAACTGGGAGACTCTGCACAATTCTGCAACCATTCTGGGCCCCAGTCACCTTCTCTGGGAAATGTGGACCATAACATTCACTGTGCATGGTGATCAGGATGCTTAATAATTATGATATCCAACACTTTTGATTTCTAATAATTGGACCAATGACCATGTGCCAGATATTGTTCTGAGCTCCATGTATGAATCAGCTCACATCAGAATCATAGTGACCCCGTGAGGCACTATTATTATTTCCATTTTACAGGTGAGTAAACGAAGGCAGTTGTATGCATCTCTATCATGTGATCCATGCCATAAAGGCTGCTGAACATTTTTAGTATTACCTACAGAGAAAGGTGCTTGCAGCCATAGCCCTGTGGCATCCGATCCCATCAGATCTTGGAAGCTAAGCAGGGTCGGGCCTGGTTAGTACTTGGATGGGAGACCTCCTGGAAACACCAGGTGCTGTAGGCTTGGGAGACAGACCTGACAACCCACTCCCAAAAATCAATCTGCCATTGAAAACCCTATGAACAGCAGAGAAGCACTGACAATAGTGTTTCCCCTGTTGTACAAAGGGTTGCTATGAGTCGGATACTGACTCATGGCACCTAACAACAACAACAACACAGAGAAAGGTTAATCTAGTTGTTTCAGGTCATACAAATAGTACTTGGTGGAGCAGAGATACAACCCCTGGCTGAATTTGTTTTTGGAAACTTGACACTTTTTTGGAAAACTTTAAATCTTGCTTTAGTTCTAAAGCTCTTAGCACCTTATTTTTGAGGGTATAGTGGATTGATTTGAGGGTGTTGGCCTGTTGGTATCTGGTAGAAGAGTCCTCTCAGGCAGCTGAGTGGCAGGTCACGTTAATCTTGGCTTTGTTTAAAATTTTGACATATTTTTGCATTGTTTGATTGAAAAAATATTGCATGAAAATATTATTCGTTCTGTTTATTGAGTTTTGTGGCATTCCCTTACATTTTTGCCTCCAAATTGAGTGTCTCACTTGCCTCATCTGAGCCTCTGTCTGGTCATTCACCCCAAGAAAACAATCTCCCCAGAGAAACAGAAGCAGGAAGTGTAGGAAGCCTTCAAGGTTAACATTAATTGGTTCCCAAGGTGAGGACTTGTTTGTACAAGCAGTGGCAATTGCTTGTCCCAAGGACTGGATTCAGTTGTGCTGGAGAATAAGGAAATCTTTTCAAAAGCAACACCAGTTCTCAGCACAAGCGCGCCCCATGCTAGGGAACCCAATAGCAGAGGGGCGATGTGCTCTCTTCCAAGTGCCCAGGAAAAAAATATTGTGAGGCTGTGAGGAAAGAGAAAGGCAGGCCAGGCACATGGTGTACGCGTGTAATCCTAGTGACTCGGAGCGAGAGGCTGAGGCAGAAGGATGGCAAGTTTGAGGTCAGAGGCAGCCGGTATAAGTTAGTGAGACCCTGTGTCAAAATAAAAAATGAAAAAGAAAAGAAAAAGAAAGAAAAAAAAGCCAAGCCAAGCCTGGCAGAGGTACATTGTCATTGTTGTTGGTAGGTGCCGTCGAGTCGGTATCCAGCTCATAGCGACCTTTACAGGGTTTTCAATGCCTGATTGTTTCAGAATTGCCCTGGGAGTGGATTGCCAGGCCCTTCTCCCATTTTTGCAGTGCTGGGAATTGAACTGGTGTCCTCAGAGACTACGGCGCAGCACTCTACCAACTGAGCTAAATCCCAGCCCAGCGGGGGTACATAGACCCAAGCAAATCAACTGTGAAATCCCAGGCACCATTCTATCCTTGATACTTTCTGATCAAGAAGCTAATGAATGGACTCTGCCATTCCCTCTGGGAAATTAGTGTCTGCTGCGTGGGGCTCTCTGAACACCACGGAGCGTTCCAGGCATTTATATTAGAGATGAGAACTTGATTCAGCTGGGTTTGCTCCCTAACCTCTTTATGTCACTTGTGGTTGAAAATAGATGCTTTGATTAAAGACAGGTTATGAAATATAAATTCAAAGAGAGAATTGTGGTTCACAGGGCCACTAAATCAAAGGCTTGGAAGACACTGGATAACAGCTTGCTGTTGTTGCTCTTAGGTGCTGTTAAGTCTGACTCATAGTGATCCTGTGTACAATAGAACAAAACACTCCCTGATATTGTGCCATGCCCAATATGATGTCAGTGCTTCTTTGCTATTCATAGGGTTTTCAGTGCTAGATTGTTTCAGGAGCAGAATGCCAGGTCCTTCTCCCTAGCCTGCAGCATCTGGTATTCCCAGGCGGTCTCCCATTTATGGACTAACCAGGCTGACTCAGCTTAGCTTCCGAGATCAGACTGGATAGGATGCCAGGGTGCTATGGCTATAGATAGATAACAGCAGCTCTTAAATAAATGCTATTGAACTAGGTATCTGTGTGAAAGTGGAAAGGTCTAGGGGAGGGGGGTGACAACAGTCTGAATGAGCTCATTCCTCAGATTTCTTCATGAGTGTCCTGAAGTTACTGCTGTGTTTGGAAGAAATGGACTTGTAGATGATATGTTATAAAGGCGGTTTAGACAGGAAAGACAGTTAATAATTCAAAAGATGGGTGAATGAATGTCTATTTACATGTTCTAAGTTAAAAAGAAAAATGTTGAAGCCAGGCACAGTGGCGCATGCCTGTCATCCCAGAGGCTCGGGAGGCAGAGGCAGGAGGATTGCATGTTCAAGGCCAGAGGCAGCTTGTGTAACTTAGTGAGTCCTGCCTTTTGTTCTGTTGTACCCAGTGGCTTGACCCCAGGAAAATAATCCAAGACACAAACAAACGGATCGGGAGCAGAGAAGTTTATTTAGACCGGCTGGGCGGCTACTTTCAGTCCCAGGAATGGACTTTCAAAACGCAGCATCCGAGTCACTTTGGTTAGGGACTTTATAGGGTAGGGGCGGAGAAGCAGAATTACAGAAACAGGAACTTTTTTTTTCGGTAAAGGGGTGGAGGTACAAAGTAAGTTTCCATTTTTCCAAAGCTCAGCCCATTACCAGAATTCCTGAATTTGACCTTTTACAAGGTTATCTTGTGACACCACCCTTTTCTTAATCCAGCCCTTCTGCAGGCACAGCCATCTTGTGACACAGCTACAATTATCAGCCTTTGTCGAGGGCTGGCTTTCAAGGAATCAGTGATTTTAAAGTGACCTTAGGCCTGCTTTCACAGTTCCACTTTTTTTTTTTTTTTTGGACAGTGCCTCACTGTGCAGTTCAGTCTGGCTTGGAACTTGCTATATAACCCTTGCTAGATAACTAATGGGGCTGGGATTTAGCTCAGTGGGTAGAGCGCTGCGCTGCAGTCTCTGAGGTCCAGAGTTCAATTCCCAGCACCGCAAAAATGGGAGAAGGACCTGGCAATCCACTCCCAAGGCAATCCCGAAATAGTCAGCCATTGAAAACCCTATGAGTCGGATACCGACTCGAGGCAGAGGCAGCTAAGAACAACAACAAGGCAACTAAGGCCCAGACGCCTGGTGACTTGTCCAGGCCATGAGACTCAGAACTGGCTGGCAAGGACTTGAATCTGGGTCTATGTAGCCCTTGGTATATAACCCAGGCTAGCCCCAAACTTGAGTCGACCCTCCTGCCTCTGCCTCCTGAGTGCTGGGATTATAGTAGTGCACCACCACACCCGGCCAACTCACTTCTTTGAAAGTCCACTCCAGCTTTCTGGTAGATATAAATATAAGACTGACTATAATGGGGAGTGGAAAGGTCGGGGAGGGGAGGGCAGGAAGGTCCCATTCCCAGCCTCCTCAGGGGATGAGAAAGTGAGGAAATTGAAACTTGAACAAACTTAATTATACAGAAACTTTTAAGCAAGCATTACAGAAACTTTAAACAAGCATTGTAAGACTTCAAGCAAACATTTTGAATGGTTAGTGAGCTCCGAGCATTCATAGGGAGGGGGAGGAGGAGGTGGTAGTGTTCTTCAAAGGAATTGTCCCCTGCAAACGCCAGTGCTGCTGAGGCTGAGACCCTGGCCCTGGCCATGCCACGGCTTGCCCTGTTGCTCAGATGAGTCATATAGGTCGCGAGGCCCAGGGGTGCCTGTTTGTGCAATGGAGAGAAGTGTGTATCCAGTTTGTTTCCCAATATTCTGGTGAAGCTTTGCAAACGGTGCAGACCACGATTACGCAGAAGGGCAAGATAGACCCACATGACTGGGATTTGGCGACCCAGATGGGACAGAAGAAAATGCTGACAGAGGAGGGTTTTGTTGGGATGGATCAGAAGTGTTTTTTGTCTGTTCCCAAGAGGACAGCAGTTTGTATTTCTCCGATAACTCCATCTTGCTAATGGGGTCAAAGCAAGAGCTTCTCAGAAAGGGGAGCATAGACAGGCAGGTAGACATCCACCAAGCACCCAGATACGTCAAATCCTCTCACATGTTTTACGTAATCAAAGCCTCAGGCAGCCTTGCAAGAGAGTTCTTTATTTCAGATGAGGAAGCTGAAGTTCAGAGAGGTAAGGTGACTTGCTTAAGATCACACGGCTTCTAAGTGGCAGATTGATTCAAACCCAAAGTGGTCTGATTCCAAAGCCCACGTGAGCACTGGAGCCAGAGTTCTGCATCACTTACTAATACAGCAATAGACTCCCTGCTGGTGATAGAGGGTGGGGAAAATGAGTAAGCTTTCCTGACTGGGTTTTTCATTCCTCATTATGAAGAAGCGTGGGAAAAGAGAATACTTCGAGATACTCAAGAGGTGGGTAACATAAAAACTGTATTGCTATAGCAAGGTCAGCCCACGGAAACGGGCCCTCTCAGGACTGACCCTGAGCCCCAGTTCTCCTTGTTGTTGTTGTTAGGTGCCGTTGAGTCATAGCGACCCTCATAGGGTTTTCACTGGCTGACTGTTTCGGGATTGCCTTGGGAGTGGATTGCCAGGTCCTTTTCCCATTTTTGCGGTGCTGGGAATTGAACTCGGGACCTCAGAGACTGCAGCACAGCACTCTACCAACTGAGCTAAATCCCAGCCCACCAGTTCTCCTAGGGTTCTGTAATTCACAGGGTGGGGGATGCCTGCCAAAACCACATGTGCACAGCCTACATGATCATCTGTAGGTGGGTTAAGCTAGTTACCATGGAAATAGGCAGGTACCATCAACATGATACAAGAAATCAGAAAGTGGATTAAGGGTGGAGAGTACATTCAATAGACTGAGTTTAGCACTTGTAAGAAATTGGGAAGTGGCGAACAGGCTGGAGAGTACAGACAATAGGCTGAGTTTAGCAACTGTAAGAAATCAGGAAGCAGATTACAGGTGGAGACCTGCAGATAAGAAGCAAGGAGACCAGAGGTGACCTCCAGGATGGAATATATAAGTTTTAAACAAGGAACATTGAGTTCTAGTCATTACATTTTAGGCAAACATAATAACATCCTAACTTTTTTTGTGTGTGTGGTACTGGGGGTTGAACCCAGGGCCTCGAACTTGCATGCTTTGCACATGCTGGACCACTGAGCAGCACCCCCAGCCCTTTTTTTTTTTTTTTTTCTTTTTTTACTTTTTGAGACAGAGTCTCACTAAGTTATGCAGACTGCCTCTGGTCTCAAACTTGCAATCCTCCTGCCTCCGCCTATCAAGCTGCTGGGATTACAGATGTGCACCATTACGCCCAGTTACATCTTAACTTTTGATTTAAAATTTTCTGGCTATCTTGCTGGGGTAGGGCACAGTACCAGGTGGACCAGGTGCTAATGAGGCAGCCCTGCTCTGTAGTCATAGACTAGACTTTCTGCCATAGCCAGAAAAGCAGAAGGGGGAGCGTGGACTTCAACTCTTAAGACCCAGATTCAAGTCCTTGCCAGTCAGTTCTGAGTCTCATGGCTTGGACAAGTCACCAGGCCTTCTGGGCCTTAGTGGCCTAGAAAGAATTGAGGCCTGGTTTGCGCACTGTTGTATGGGTAAAAAACTGGGGGTGAAACAACTTTGTAATCTCCCAGGCTCATGCAAAGGTGAGGGGGACTTGGTGCAGCACTGCACTGGATTGGATGCCAAAGGACTGGATTCTGGTCCCAATTATACCTCTGACTTCCTGTGGCAGTTTGGACCCTTGATTAGGGGTTGTAGCAGTCACAAGAGAAATCAATTTCTGAAGTCTCTATTTTATCTTAAAAATGAATGCCAACGTGGTGTTCTGCCCCATGTATCTGTTTGTTTTAATATAAAAATAGTTTTTCCAGAGTGAGGCTGTTGAATAAACACCAGTTTGGCACATGCCACCGGCTTGCTATGTGCCCTTGGGCAAACCACACAGCCTCTCTGGTTGACAGCTGCCAATCTAGAAAACAGAGAAAGGACCGTATGCCCAGTGTCTTTCACCACAGTGCTATGAGGCCCAGAAAGGGACACAAAATTGCTCCCAAATAGGCTTACCCTAAAAAGTCACTCATTGGGTCACAAAACAGAAAAGTCCAGGGGGAGTACTGGCTTCAGATATAGCTGGATTCGGGGCTGCGATGATGTGTCCAGGACCGGGGTTCTCTGTTCTATCTCTGCCTTCCACTGCGAGGTCCACTCTCAGGTTCCACTAAGTGGCTTGTGGCAGCTCCAGGTTCTGCCTTCCTCCGTGATAAGATCACCGCTGAAATCATTGGCTTGGGTCCTCTCCACTATGGCGCTATTGGTCCTGTAGGCCAGATGATTCTTGCCCCGCTGTCTCTCCTGTGCATTGTAGGGTGTGGGTTGCTTGGAACGCCCCTGGCCCCACCCACTAGACACCAGCTGCCTCCAACCCCAGCTGTCACAAATATGAATGTCTCCACCCACTGCAAATGTGCCCACGGATCAAATAGCGCCCTCTCTTCTTCCTTTCCACTCTGCGGTTGTAGTCTCAAATCTCGCATGAGCCAGTAAGAGCTTTGGGGGAGGTGATCACCGCAAGTGCTACAAGCTCTCTGATTGGCCCTACCACTGATCACATGACCACTGGGAACCAATTGCTATGGTGGAGAACGGGACGCCATGCAGTGATTGGCCAGGCTCTTGGTCCCCCGCGAAGAGGCTCTCCTCAGGCCGCACTCCCAGGGCTGCGCCTGCAGGAGATCCAGACCTGCGCCTGGAGGGGAGGAAGTGGATGCTGGTGAGGAGGAGGGGCAGCACGACAGCCCACGTCCTCTCTGCCTCCCAGTTCCCCACTGCTGTGTTTGACACATGGCCATCCTTAAGTTCTAAACTGGCCTGCATCCTTGTGGTCTCAGTGGGGCGGATGATGCAGCTATGCCATTCTCCTGGGCTCATGACCCACTCCGAATGTCTTCTGCTCCCTGGCTCAGGGCCTGAGCTTAGCTGCGGGTGCTTCTGGGTGGTGGCTCTGGTTGGGATCCTTGCAGCTGAGTGGGGTCAGACCCACCACCAGCAACATGGGTGGAGCATAGAGAAGCCGGTGGGAAATGCAGACCCACCTGCGTGGACCTCCGGATCCAGCAGCAGCAGCTTAATGAGCTCCCCGGGGTTGGCCGGCCTTCCTCTGCACAAGTTACCATTTGGGAAGCAGGGATCGAGGCCCCATGTCATCTCCTTGCTTCTTCTAAACCAACGCTGATGCCAATGCCATCGATTGCTGATGGTGGTGGTTAGAATTAAACAGCAGTTTATTCACTAATAGCCCTGGGAATATAAAATACGCAGTCAGTGCTCACTCCATTTTTTAGCCCTGCAAGCCCAGGGTGTCAGAATGGCACTGAATGCTTCAGTTTTCCATCAAAGAATCCCAGTCGATCAAGAGTGGGCAAACTTTTGTGGAAAGGGCCAGATGGTAAATATTTCAGGCTTGTGGGCCAGACGGTCTCCATCACAACTAGTCCGCTCTGCTGTTGTGGTGTCAAGCAACCATATGGCCATAGCTGTGTTCCCGTAAAACTTTATTTGCAAAACAGACTTGGTTTGCAGGATCTCATTTGCCGTAAAGTGAGGATGTGGGATCTATCTCGCAGAATTGCAACAGTGAATCTTCTCGAAGTCTCGCTCTTCATCTGAAAAGCTTGACTTCATTTTTGCTACTTATTAATGTAGCTGGGCATACACATGCAAACCGCGCCAGTTTATCACCATGCATTTCCGGGGGCTGGAGGCTGCAGTTCCTCTCACGGGGCTGAAGTTAAGGTGCTGACAGGCTGGAGGGAGGGCCCATTTCAGGGCATTTTCCTTCTTCTGGAGGCCCCCCTCATGTTCCCTGGCTCCTGGCCCCCTCACCTATCTTCATCGCTCTCTGACTCTGATGCCCAGACTTAACAATGTGACACTTGTTGAACAGACAAGACTGTGGTTCAAGTTTCACCGTATACAAGCTCATGGATAATTCAATCACATTCCCCAAAGTTTTTCTAGATTTGGGGCTGACAGGCCGCTCCTCCACACTATGCTGAATGCCTCTTACAAAATAATGACTGTCTCCCTTTTCTCCTTTCTCATTCTGCCTCTGTCCAGGCCACACTATTTTTGGCCTAGACTGCTGCAGTAGCCTCCTAGCTTGGCCTCCCTGCCTCCACTCTTGCCTGTTCCTGGCCACCCTCCATGTGGCTGTCAGATGAACCCTTTAGTGTGCACATGTGACTACAGAGACCCTTTGTGGCTGGTGGTCAGCCTTGGAATAAAGCTGCAGCCTCCCCTCCCTCCCTCCCATGGCACAGGGCTTCACTAAGGGGCTTTGCTCCCTCTCCAGCTGTGGCTTAACATCACTTATCCCTCCTTGCTAAAGCAGTCAAACATCCTGGTTTGCTAGGAACAGGGCTAGATTTAACACCAGAACTCTCATGTCTTGGAAAACTCCTCAGTCCATGGCAAAAAGGCAGTTGGTTGCCCTGCCCTTTGCCTTAATTTCTGTCAATGCCAGCTGCTGGAGTTCCCCTCCAAGCCATTACTGTGACTTTGTTCATGCCATACCCTCAGCCAGGAAATGGACCTCTTTTGTTTTTCCTCTGGGACCCATTAGGAGTGTGCTGAGCTGTAAGTAACTGAAAACACTATGGTAGTTAAACAGTTTTATTTATTTATTTTTTCAGGTAGAAAATATTCAGAGGAGGATGGTTGCTGGCTTGGATGTGCAGTTGGATGAGGCCTGAGCTGATGTCTCTGGAATTCTCTTGGCCTCAAATGGCTGCCTCAGCTCCAGCCATCATGTCCACATTCAAGACAGGAAAGAGAAGCATCAACTGTGTCACATCCCTTTTATCAGGAAAGGTTTGGTTTTCCAGCAGACTTCTCTTTACATTAAAAGGCAGTAGAGCATGGTGGCTAGTATATGGGCTTTGGAGCTAAATTACCAAAGTTTGGAGCCCAGTGCCACCACATTCTAGTTAAGTCACCCTGGGAAAGTCACTACCTCTGGCTGACCTTAGCTTTCTCATCTGTAAAGTGGGGATGATAATAAAAATATACCTCATAGGGTTGTTTTTGGGAATTGAGATAATGTAAAACCTAGGGAACAGGGGTTGGCACATACTAAGTGCTTATCAAATGTTGTTATTTTTGTTAGGTGCCGTCAAGTCGGTATCCGACTCATAGCGACCCTCATAGGGTTTTCAATGGCTGATTGTTGTGGGATTGCCTTGGGAGTAGATTGCCAGGTCCTTCTCCCATTAAACATTAGAGATTGTTTAATTGTTATACCCTGTTGGTAGAGGGGCTGGGATTTAGCTCAGTTGGTAGAGTGCTGAGCTGCAGTCTCTGAGGTCCCGAGTTCAATTTCCAGCACCGCAAAAATGGGAGAAGGACCTGGCAATCCACTCCCAAGGCAATCCCGAAACAGCCATTGAAACCCTATGAGGGTTGCTATGAGTTGGATACAGACTGGACGGCACCTAACAACAACAACAACATTGGTAGAGCACTGCTCTGCAGTCTCTGAGGTCCCGAATTTGATTCCCAGTACAGTAAAAATGGGAGGATGTGGCAATCCATTTCCGAGGCAATCCTGAAGCAATCAGCCATTGCAAACCCTATAAGGGTCGCTATGAGTTGGACACGACTCAGCAGCACCTAACAACAACAACATAGGCCAGAACTAACTCTTCTATCTCCCTAACAACAAGGGACCTGAGGACAGCAAGAATTTCGCATTTATAATCTCCAACATGGAGGCAGGCAAGAAAGAAGGTGTGTGGGAATGAAGTTTGAATCAGGCAACTTGCAGCATCTACTGTACTTGCATACCATCTATTCCAATTTAAAAATCCAGCCTGGGCATTACTGCCTCCAGGAAGCCTTCCTGGACTTCTGCTGCCAACTGAAGTTGGTTTAAATGTCTCACTGCTGTGCTCCTGGGCTGTGTTTCTGTTTGCACATGTACATCAGGGCACTCAGTGCTCTGTTCCCGGGGCTGTCCCCTGAGGAGCAGGGATCTTTTCTGAATCACCCTTGGATCCCTGGGACTGAGCTGATACTGGGCTCCCTGGGGGCCCCATCACTCGTTGAGTAAATAAAGCCATTCTCGAGGATCTTTTTTTTTTTTTTTTCCCAGTACTGCGGGTTGAACCCAGGGCCTTGCGCTTGCATGCTCTGCAAGTGCTGGACCACTGAGCTGCACCCTCAGGCCATTTTTCACTTTTTGAGACAGGGTCTCGCTAAGTTGCACAGACTGCCTCTGGTCTTGAACTTACAATCCTCCTGCCTCTGCCTCCCGAGCTGCTGCGATTATAGGTGTGCACCACTGCACCCAGCTATTCTCAAGAATCTTTTGGCCTCCTGGGGTGTGGAGGCGTGCCCAGGTGCTCACCCCCAGAGAACTGCGACCATTCACAGGCCCATCAGTAGTCTTACCTGCAGGCTGTCCTGTGAGAGGCTGGGGTAGAGGCTCCCCAGTAGATCAGCACATTCCCAGGGGCACCCCAGACCCAGGTGCACCTGGAACGCCCCTCCATGGCCACTAGACATTGGCCTTTGGGTCCCTCTTGCCTCCCATCAGCCTCGGGGGAATGCTGAGCTCAGGGCTCATGCGCTGCTGCCTGTTCCTGGGACCTAGCCCAGCTCTTCCTCTCCCTCTGCCTCAGTTTCCCTGTCCATCTCATACAGCCTGTGGGAGGGGCTGGGCGCCCCTCTGTCCTCTCCCCAGGCCAAGAACCACCAAACACTTCTCCATCAGATGGCCACAGCCAAGAGCTGCATGGGGGCTGTGCTGGGGGGAGGTGACCTGCCAGAGCGCTCTTTCTCCCTGGGGGCCCCCGAGGTTGTCTCTGAGCTGCAGGGGACCTCCTGTGGCCTGGCCTTACTGGGCTGAACAAGGCTGGCCTTGAGGAGACCCTGTCCTCCACTGGCAGCTAGGCGCCCTGGAGGACCTGCCAGAGCCCGCCATGGAGGCAGGGGGAGAAGCTGCAACCTGGTCCGGGGTCCACTGACTCAGGGGGAGACCGAGGGGCAGCAAAGTGTCTGCAGCATGCTTAGTCCTGCCCCCCATTAGTGCCTAGACGCCTCTCCCTATGGCCTTGCTGGCGTGGTTCAGGGCGTCTGTCTCTGGTGTGGAATGGGGTGGCCCCCAGAGAGCTTGGGAGCCGCAGCAGAGGCGCAAATCAGGGTCTAGGCAGCTGGAGCCAGGGAGGTTTTATTGCTGCAGGAATCGGGGAGCGGCTCCCGGCACACATCACAGCTCCATTTCCTGCAGGGGCAGAGGACAGTGTGAGGGACTCTGGGCCGTGTCACCTTCCAGGGCAGCACAGGGCCCTGTGGGGGCCCCAGCAGGCAGCCCCGGGGTCTGGACAGTCCGGTCTGGCCTCTGCTCAGAGTCTGTGCGCCCCTCAGCACCTCAGACCATGGCACACGTGGACTCCGACCACGGTGGGAAACCCCCAGCCCTGGGCACCGCTGGACCCCACCCTCAAGATGACACTCGGCCATCCGGCTGCCCCATTCCTCGCTGGGCCCTGCTTTCATTTTCCAAGCCTGGGTCCACTCGGGAAAGTGCACGCAGATGGGTGGATGACAGCGAGTGGGCGCAGAACGCACGGGGAAGGATGGGCCCAGTGAGTTACAGCGAGAGGGAGCCAGGTGGGGAGGGCAGAGGGCTGGGGGCCCGGGCAGCGCCGCGGCGGCACCCACCTTGTTGATCCACTCGATGTAGGCGGACACGCGGGTGAACACCGTGGGCTTCTTGTACGTGTTACAGCCCAGCCCGGAGCCGAAGCTGACGATACCGTGGACCTGCCAGGCCCCGTTCTCCGCCTGGCAGTTCAGTGGGCCACCAGAGTCCCCCTGCCCCAGGGGAGCGGGCATCAGTCCCTGGCCTCCCCCAGACACTGCCTGGGAGGCTGGGGTGGGGGAGGGTGGGGGATGTGGACTGGCCTCAGCCTCTGTACCCCCGCTTTGGCCTCAGCCTGGCCTTGGTTGGGGAGGCAGAAAAAACGTGGCGTGGGGAGGCCTTGGCCTCTTTCTGGGAGGTCTGGGGTTTCTACTAGCTCTTGGTTTGCTGTGTGATCTTGGGATGATGCCAGCTCTCTCTGTGCTGTGGACTCCCTGGCTGTTCGGGTCCCCATGTCTAAGCCTCTGTGAGCTTCCTAGAGAAGCAAGAAGGCTGGGAGTCGTGGTAGAGGCTTGGGGAAGTGAGGAGGCTGGAGTGGGGAGAGCATGGGGTTTCTGGGAACAGACAGTGCCCGGTTGTCATCGATGCGTCCCTGAGTCCCTGGCCCTGGCCAGACACAGCGCATGACATGCAGGAGCATGTGTGAGGGTGTCAGCGAAGCCTCCTCTGTGGTCATTAGACGCAGTCACTTCTCGGGGAAAACCGAGGCTCAGAGAGCGTCAGCAGGTTGCCCCGGGCCACAGACGTGCAAGCGCTGGCTATGGGACGTGAACTCAGCAACTCGGGCCTGGCTCCCTGGCTCACCACATGCTGTGTGTGTGGGGGGGGAGGGTCAGGGAGCGGGTAGTTTGGGGTGACAGTTTCCCCTAAGCCTGCTGGGCCTGCCGGGGCTCGGGTTGGCTTCGGCACCCTTTCCTCTGCCCGCCACTGGCCTGTGCCCTCGGCCCGGACACTCACGTTGCAGGAGGAGATGACCCCGTCGCCCCCGGCGCACACCATGGTTGTCTTCACCCTGAAGCTCCACCAGTCCCACCGGGAGCATGTGGCGTGGTCCACCACGGGCTGCAGGCCCTGCTGCAGCTCGTCGGCAATGGGCCCGTTGGCTGGGGAGAGAGCGGGCATTGACCGGGAGCCAGGCGGGCCCAGGCCTCCCAGGGCCGAGGCCGGGGCACCACGCAGGTAAGCTCTGGCGCTGACTTGTGGGTACCACTCAGCATGTGCCCTTCATCCGGAGCCAGCCCAGGGTCCGAGCCTTTGGGTCAGGGTCCCTCGGAGGGTGGGGCAGGGGGCAGAGAGGAGAAAGAGGGCAGTCAGGCGATGCCCTGAAGGAGGAATGCCACCGAGGGAGCTGTCTTGCATTTGGATTTTGAAGTTTTTATTTTTTTGCAGTGCTGGGAATGAACCCAGGGCCTTGCACATGCTTGGCGAGTGCTCCACCACCAAGCCACACCCCTGGCCTCCCCATTCGGAGGGTAGGATCATCACCTATCTCCTAGGTCTCTGCCTTTGGTGTCACATATTAAAAGGTGTCCCCTAAAAATTGATCTACATTATCCTTCCGAGTCTTGCATTGTTGTTGTTATCAGGTACTGTCAAGCCACTTCTGATTCACAGCGACCCAATGTACAACAGAATGGGACACTCCTTGACACTGTGCCATGCCCAGCACTATGTCAGTGCATCTCTGCTATTTAGAGGGTTTTCCATGGCCAATTGTTTCAGGAGCGGGCTGCCACATCCTACTCCCTAACCTGCAGCACCTGGTGTTCCCATGCAGTCTCCCGTCCAAGGACTAACCAGGCTGACCCTGCTTGGCTTCCAAGATCAGATAGGATGGGATGGCAGGATGCTATAGCTGCAGGCAAGTCTAGCATCGTTTCATTTATTTGCATTTATCCTTTTAATCCATCTGGAGTCTCCTTGGGCGTAGAGCATGCCACAGATCCGATCCTCCCACCCTCACGTGGTTGATTTTAGTTTATTTATATGGCACTTACAACATACAAAGCCCTGTTCTAAGCACGTGATGAATTCTAAGCTCTCTAATCCTCACCATCGCACACACGACATGCACTTGTTAGTGTCTGTTGCATGGCATGTGTTTAATAAATATTAGCCATTATTTTCATAAAGTTTAAAGGAGGCCGGATGTGTGGCTGACTCCTGTAATCCTAGTGGCTCCGGAGGCAGAGGCAAGAGGCATACCTTAGCAAGACCCTGTCTCAAAATTTAAAAAGCAAAAAAGAAAAAGAAAAAAAAAAAAA
>VMDO01030263.1:0-21530 GCA_007922755.1 Pedetes capensis | reverse complement strand
AGATAAGAATGAGGTCAATATAAATGGACTAGAAATCACATGTAATTGTTCTAACAAGATAGAAACAAAGACCACTACAGGAAAAGTTTCTATCTTAAACAGAAATGGAACCCAAGGACATATAGAAAAATACTATATAGTAAAAGATAGAGAAGACTTGGATGGGAAACTTAGATAGGAAGGGGGGAGGGGGGAAACAGAGGAGGGTAAGGGGTAACCTGTATGAATAATGCTTATCAAATTGCATATATGAAAATTGTCACAACGAAAAGCATGTCAAAATGAATCACATTATGATGTACATTAAAATTTCTAATAAATAAATAAATAAATAAATAATAATAAAAAAAGAAAACCCTATGAATAGCAGAGAAGCAGTAACGATACTGTTTTGCCTGTTGTACATAGGGTCGCTATGAGTCAGATACCAACTCGAGGGCACCTAACAACAACAACATAGGAATGGAGCCCATATGTGGGACATCTACTTTGTTGCATGTGGTATCAAAAGAATTTTCCCTCAAAATAACTTTTATTAGGTTATTATTACAAGAAAAGTAGGCCTGAGATACTTTATCAACTATCATAATAATTATGGTTTTGATAAGTGGTTCCCAAAGGTCCATGTGTTAAAAGTTTGTTCCCAGCCTGGGGTGCTAATGGGTGGTGGTGAAATCTTTAAGGAGTGTGGGCCTACTGGACAGTCTTGCAGTCACTGAGGGGCATGCCCTTAAAGAGGTTTTTGGAACCATAACCCTTTCATCTTCCTTTCTTTCTCATCCCAGCCATGAGGTAAATGGGTTTTGCTCTCCCACATGATCTCTGTCAGGATGTGCTGCCTTACCATACACCCAAAGCAATGGAACCAGTGGGTCATAGACTGAAATCTCCATAAAACAGCAACACAAAATAAACCTTTCCTCTTTATAAGTCAAATGTCTCATATATTTGTTACAGTGATGGAAAGCTAACACAATAATATTACAGTTTTACAACAAAATGTAGTGTAATATGGCACAGACATATGCGTAGATATTGTTGAGAAGGAGATCAATAGTATTGGTTGATAGTTAGCCTAATGAAGGAATAAAGACATATTCCCCCACTGGGGAATATTATTAAGAAAGGGTATGGATTCTTTCATTATCTATTGTAGGGTGGACCATATACTTCATTATAAATCACAAAACATTTATAATTTAGTTAAATGTAAGTATAACACTAAATAAGAATAGAAATATACAAGTTTATACTCAAAACATATACACACAGTAAATATAAACCATATATATAAATACCTATAACCTGCAACAAGGTCTTTGAAGAACATCATGTACTTCTTTTAATCCAATACTGGTGAATAAAGATGACACATGGGCTTTTCATTTTTGGTGGCATCCTTTATTAAAACATTTCACATTTATCTTCTTATCATTAGAATTTTAATGTTCATTTTAGCTTATATTCAAGTAAGGATAGAGTAAAAAAAAATCAAGAGATTGTATTTGAATGATATTCTTTAATTATTATTCCCTGGTACTTCTCATCTGTGGAGTTTTTCACGTGTTCTACTCTTATTAATTGGCAAAACTGTGACACAGCAATTGGCCTTCCCCTAGATCACAAAGTGAGTTGGAGCCTGAAGTCAGAATAATTGCCTTATGTGTTTAGGTTAGTAATTGTGCAATGCTTTCATACCAAACACAATTCCTGTTTGAAGCAGAGAGAAATCACCAGAAGACAGTATAAACTAAGGTTTTGTTCTCACATGTGTAAAATAGGGAGGACTTCTGTTTTCAGAACATCTATTTTTGTCTTCAGATGCTGTTATCCTATTATGTGGAAAGCTCAGCTCTAACTTCTGTGGGATTATAAAGAGAAGTAAGATATATTTTATTCTTTCAAGCAAATTATTTTCTGGAATTGGAAGAATCAAAACTATACTATGTGATTAGTGTAAGGTGAAATAAGGCTGGAATCACAAGGATTCACATTTGATTTGGTGGCACTAGAAAAGAATCTTGTAAGAAGTGCATGTGACAAAGGTTTAAAGAATAGATCAAATGTCCACAGGTAGAAAGGAGACACAAGAAGATGGCATGAGAGACATGAGAATGTCATCCTGTGTAGAGAAAGAGGTCTGCATAGCTGGGTGCTGTAGCACATGCCTGTAAGTCCAGCAACTCAGGAAGCTGAGTATGAGGATCATGAGGTCGAGGCTAGAGGCAGCCTATGCAACTTAGTAAGACCCTATCTCAAAATTAAAAAAAAAAAAAAAAAAAAAAAAAAAACTTTTTTAAAGGAGCTGGGCATACATCTCAGTGGTACAGCACTTGCCTTGCATGCATGAGGCCTTGGGTTCAATCCCTAGTATAAGAAAGAAAAGAAATAAAAGAAAGGAAAAGAAAGGAAAGGAGGAAGGAAGGGAAGAAAGGGAGGGAGGGAGGGAGAGGGGGAGGGGAAAGATTAAGAAAAAGAAAGAGATATGTGTGACTCAAGTCAAGGGGCGTGGTAGTGAGAGATAGGACCAGAAAGGGAAAATGGAGCTTTCACCAGGAGCATGGCCCTGCCAACACCTTCATTAAGAACATCTAGCCTCCAGACCTTTGAATTCGTGTTCTGAACTACCATGTTTGTTCTAATTTGTTATAGTAGCCCTAGCCAGCCAATACAAATGCAAACCTAAAGGCATCTTCCTCTTAACTGTGACAGGATAAAATAAGATCCTTTTAACCATTCTCTTCTTTTCTATTGAAAAGTAAATTGTGGACTTAAGCGATCCATTTGGGAACAGTGCCATCCATAGAGAACGACTGTCCCTACTGCGAGATCCTTTATAAAGAACACAACCCAAAGAAGTAACTTTTCTTCCAGAATATTAATGTCAGAATTACTATTCTGTTAGGAGTCAGGTCAAGGTCATGTTAAGAAGAAGAAAGGAATTTTCCCACAGGAGTGAACTGTGTGGTCTCAGAAAGAAAATATTCATGTGGTGGAACAGGGGCTGGGGCTGGGGCAGGCATTGTACTTAGGTACTTCAGAAAGAAATCAGCCTCACGCATTCCTAGGAGAGAAGAGGAGCACATCTCCTCCACTTATCAGCAGAACATGAGTGGCAGGCAAGCCCCACTAACATCCAGCATAAGTCTGAGGGTAAACAAGACATGGGAACAGCAGTGAGCAAGGACTCTTCTCATGAAGGAAATGGTGGAGTTTCCCAAAGGAGAGAGCTGAGAACATCAGAACACTGAGGGAAAGAAAAGAAGAGAGAAGAAACGGAGAAGAGTATTAGAGATGGGCTCCAGGAAGCAGATGAAGGCACTGATTTCTCACCAAACAGCACAACAGAACGGGTAGTTGGGAACAGTAATTAATCTTAGTCTTTCTTCAAAAGTTAATTATCTATTTTTTTCTTTACCAGATAGCTCTGTTCCCTGGTCCAAATGCAGTTGTCCATATTTTCTTGAGCAGATTTTGGAGTGCAATTGGAATAGAATGAAAAAGAAACAATAGTTTTCTGGACTTCCAAAATAGGCTCTTGAGAATCCAAAGAGAAATCCCCAAAGAAACCATGACCAAGAGGAAAGAGCAGCAATGGGCAGGAAAGAGAACAGAGCAGTTAATATTTCTGAGAAATACGGTTTGACAAACTTAAAAAGGGGACACATAGCTCCTGAGCACCTTGATAGATAGCTGTGGAGGATTTGAGGATCATCAGACCAAAGGAACACAGAACCCCCCAAAAGTAAGAAATCTCAGAACACACACACACACTCTCTCTCTCTCCCCCCTCCCACCCCCCACTCACACACACACATATACACACACAACCCTCTAATGAAGTAAGGAAACAGTACCTTCTCTTCCCCTAGCAGGACTGAAGGAGGGACCCTGGAAAGCCAGCATTACTCCACACTCTAGCATCTTTACCCAAAGGGTTTAAAAAACATTATACGTTGTATTGATGTAATAGCTAAAATTAATTCACTACGGTTGCTAGAGATCAGTTGATTATTTCTATTATTTGTTTGTTGTTATGTGCTGTCAAGTCGGTGTCCAACTCATAGTGACCCTACATACAACAGAAGAAACACTATTATCAGTGCTTCTCTGCTATTCATAGGGTTTTCAATGGCTGATTGATTTTTGGGAGTGGGTTGCCAGGTCCTTCTCCCAAGCCTACAGCACCTGTTGTTCCCAGGCAGTCTCCCATGCAAATACTAACAAGGCCCAACCCTGCTTAGCTTCCAAAATCTGACAGGATCTATTGGATGCCACAGTGGCATGGCTGCAGGATTTCCATTACAGTGATGGCCAGATTAAGAGGAAGATATGTGCAAGATAGCAAGGAGTTCACTAGAATAAATAAATAAATAAATAAATAAATAAATAAATAAATAAATAAAAAGCAACAACCTGCTCTTGATTTTCAGATGATCTAGAGTCCTACTCATTAGGGCTCCCTGTAAATTACAGTTAAATTAATAACAATAATAATAAAAAAAACCTTTAGTGCCAGGGGCCATGTATGTCATATGCCTGTAATCCCAGCAGCTCCAGAACATAATACAGAAAGATTGTCAGTTCAAAGCTAGAGGCAGCTTGTACAATTGAGAGCCTGTTTCAGAATAAAAAGTTAAAAAGGGGCTGGAGGGTGCACCTCAGTGGTGGAGCGCCCCTGTGTTCAATCCCCCAGTACTGCAAAAACAAACAAACAAACAAAAACATTTCAGTGATTATAATAAAAACTGGCTTATGAGGCAGGGCAAAGCAAGAGATTAAAAAATGGCCCACAAGAAACAATGCATTTTTAAATGGTTTAAGGCAGCTTTTAGTTCATAAGTTTTTAGTTTTTAGAAACTATCTTTTTACTGTGGTTTTGACATAAAGCATTAAAGTGTTGTGATGGAAAATGTAGCTTTCTTACTGATTGCTAACACTCAGCCTGACAGAATGTGGTTCCAGGGCTGCTACCTGAACATCCCCTGGGAGTATGTTAGAAATGCAGATTCTCAGGCCCCACCTCAGATATTCTGAATCAGGCACCCTGAGAGTAGAGCCCAGTGGTCTGTTTTGAAAAGCCCTAGAAGTGACTTCAAGCCAACTAACATTTGTCGAACATGGTCCTAATACAGATATTATCATCAGAAACAACTTACATTCTTGACCAAAAATCCACCAGTAATTTTTAAACTAAAACTAAACATAAAAGAAACAACTATTTTTAAAAATTTTTCCTTTAAAACATGAAAAAAAAAAAAGTAAACAGTGACTCTCACTGACAGTAAGTATACTGAACATATTTTCAAAATGAAATTGAAATTGGGATCAGACATACAAAATGTATTCCTCTTAATGTTTAAAATCTAGTTATCATGTGTGAGGCCCTGGGTTCAATCCCCAACTCCAGAAACACAGAAACACACACAGAGGAATACAGGAACAAAATTATCTTCTAAAACAAGTTTTTTTCTCTATAGTTATTTAACATTTATTCTTTGATTCCATTTTTCAACTAAAACAAGTCATACCTTCTCTGATTTCAAGACTTCAGAAGATATGGATTTATAATTTTATAAAGAATTTGCTGTTGTAATGGCAAATTTTTGTCATTTTATATTTCCCATGAAAAATTTGCCTGCAGCCATACCATCATCATCCGATCCCATCAGATTTTGGAAGATAAACAGGGTTGGGCCTGGTTAGTACTTGGATGGGAGACCACTTGGGAAAACCAGGTACAATAGGTTTGGGAGAAGGACCTGGCAGCCCACTGCCAAAAAAGAATCAGCCATTGGAAACCCTGTGAATAGCAGAGAAGCATTGACATAGTGCCGGGCATGGCACAGTGTTAGGTAGTGTTTCATCTGTCATACATAAGGTTGCTATGAGTCAGACCCAACTTGATGGCACCCAACAACAACAATGCAAAATTTAATGGGGTATAATGTTTAATTGCTTCTGATATCAATGTAAGAATAGGTAAATACTTTCTGAATGACTAAAACTATAAAAACATAACTAGTATGTATGTAAGTCATCTGAAGTCAGCATTTCATAAAAAAATTTGTCATTGTTGCAGTGTCCTATTGAAAACACAAAATATTTTAAGATGAGAAAGAAAGAAAAGAGTTCTACATGGTAGGTGGGCTTATACAAAACACAGGTAAGCATTAACAAAGAAAAAAGATAGCAGGTGATCTCCAGGAAACCCCCAAATGATGCACATTTGGACTTTTTGCGTTTGTTCTGTAGAACCGATGAGACATTTTTCTTTTACCTACTTTTTGATGTAACTAAAGACAAGTCTTTGAAATGTCTGGGTTTCACAATTCCCACACAGGAAGCAATTTTTTTTCAGATGCAGAGATGAGAAGATATTACTTGAACTGCTTCCTCAAGCACCCAGAAATAAACTTGCTGTGTATTTTCCACCCATGTATCCTCCCTCTCAGTTCTTCACATGTGGTCTGGGAAATACTAGCAGAAGGATCTTCCTCCATAATTACTGACAGAATGATATGTGAGAGTGAAATATTCTTTATTTGATGTTAGTGTCTCTTTCACCTAGAATATAAGGCCTAGAACAGGGATTTTCTTTTGTTCACTGTTGCACCCATGGATCTAAAACCATGTCCAGTACACAACATTGCTTAATATTTACTGGATGGATGGACAGATAATGGAAGGAATAGAATATATTTTGGTTGCTTATTTGTTAGTTCAATTTTTAATGATACATGAGTTTAACTGTCCAAAAGAGATTTTTTTAGAAAATTATGAACTGCCATATTCTATTGTTGTTGTTGTTGTTAGGTGCCTTCGAGTTGGTATCCGACTCATGGCGACCCTCTGTACAACAGGGGAAACATTATTGTCAGTGCTTCGCTGCTGTTCATAGGGTTTTCAATGGCAGATTGATTTTTTGGGAGGGGGTTGCCAGGTCCTTCTCCCAAGCCTACAGCTTCTGGTGTTCCCAGGCGGTCTCCCATCCAGGTACTAACCAGGCCCGACCCTGCTTAGCTTCCGAGATCTGACGGGATCAGATGCCACAGGGCTACGGCTGCAGGCCGCCATTTTCTATAGAAATGTAAAAAATGTTTCCATTCCTATTTCTGGATTAACTAGTTGTTTACTCACAACAGTAAAGAAAACAGGAAAGACAGCATTGTTTGTCTCTTCAAAAGCACTCCAGGTCACTGTTGCCAGTGATTTTTGTTTTGTCTTCTTTAAGATGAGCACCCAGAGGGGAAGAAAGCCATCTTCTGGGGGCCTTTGACCTATTATAATTGTTCTTGTGGTCGGCTGGGAAAATTTAGAGAACTGTTGCTCTCAGAGTAATTGCTGGAGTGAGTGGGCTTAGCTATCCTGAGGGGCTATTTCAGGTCCTGTCACTGACCTTTCATGGCAACATGTTCAAGTCACTTGACCTTGTTATATCTAATTTGCCTACGGGTGAAATCGTAACCACACCTACGATAATGTATCACAGAGAATTACTGGAGGATCTATGCTCCTAATGCTTCCGGAGTTCCTGAACCAACTGGGCTCAGAGAGGACCACAGAATCACTATTCTACTTTTCTATGATACATTTCTTCTAAGAATGAGTCAATTGCTTTTTGGTTGCTCATAGTCTTGACAAAGCCACTTTAAAGTGGGTTAATTAAAGGCTTGAAATTATAATGACGAGTTCCACAACAGTTCTCCCACCGCCAGTATGCTCAGAAATCCAATCTGAAGCACACAAATTAACCAGATGTAAAATCAGGGGTGGAATATGAGGAGACAAGAAGCAGCACTCCAAGATAATTTTCAGGAACTTTAAGCTCAATTGCTTGAAAGCATTTCAACTGTAGGTTTCCTCAGCTTTCTATTTCAGAGTTATACCAGACTGAGAAAAATGCCATTGCTTTCTCTATGTTTAACTGTCTAATAGCTGCTTTAAAAAGGTCAGCTTTTGTTTCATGGAATGGTTTTTAAAGGGAGAGAATTACTGCTCAAATGAACTTCTGCATTTCAAAGGAAACCCTAATAAAAGAGGAAATGAGGTGGCAAGGTGAATCTCAGCTTTAAGTAAGGATTCAGATCAGATGAACCAAACTAAAAAGACAAAGAAGTCTGAACAGATGCACATTTTGTTACTTGTTCATTCTGTGACATCCAGCAACCTTTTAAATGTTATCCAATCATTCAGAAGTTAAATGACACAGGTTGCAAATGAAAAGAGCAAGGGGGCCACATAAAGAAAGGAAGCTAGGAAAGAGAAAATTTAGAGACAAACTCATTTGGAAAAATTTATTTGCCTTTCTTAAACAATATATATCTAACTGGCTGTTAAGTGCTGTGTCCAGCTGGGTCCCACTCGTAGCGACCCTCACAGGGATTTCAATGGCTAATTGTTTCAAGATTGTTTTGTGAGTGAATTGCCACATCTTTCTCCCATTTTTGTGGTTCTGAGGATCGAACCGAGGACCTCAAGAGAAGGCAGAGTAGCACTCTACCAACTGTGCTAAACCCCAGCCTCCAGCAAATTGGTAAAGAGCATTTAAGGATATAGGTATTAAAGACACACATATAGGTGCTATGGAAAAAGATATCATCTGCATCATAAATTCCTTTGCTATTATATGATGTAGGCATGAACTATCCATAAATGAAACAATGTATTCAGTGTTATCAGATCCATAAAGTACTTAAATGTAATATTAACATAAACCTCTCTTATCCAATCCAATACAAAAAATCTCCTTATAACTTAACCACTATCAACTAAATATAATGATTAATATATACCATTTATGTTTATTCTAAAATATTTAATGAATCTCTGATGTGTGCCAAGTAATGTTCTAGGATTATAAAGGTGAACAAAATGGACAAAAACTGCCTTCAAGGAACTTTCTGTTGGTTCAAAAGACACAAATAATACCATCTATCAAGATGTGAAGGGCTGGGATTTAGCTCAGTTGGTAGAGTGCTGCGCTGCAGTCTCTGAGGTCTCGAGTTCAATTCCCAGGACCGCAAAAATGGGAGAAGGGCCTGGCAATCCACTCCCAAGGCAATCCCGAAACAGTCAGCCATTGAAAACCCTATGAGGGTCGCTATGAGTCGGATACCAACTCGACAGCACCTAACAACAACAACAACAACATCATCAAGGTGTGAAAGTGCTAAGAGAAGAAAGCAGAGGATGGGAGTAATGAGCACCAGTGGAGTGGAGGCTGACAGTTTAACTCAAATGGGTAGAGACCATCTTCACAAAAACTCAAAAGACAGAACAAGCATCAAGTTCAAAGACACAAAGCAGGATTATGATTCTTGGTTTCAAAGCACAACCATGGGACTAGTATATCTTGAGTAGAGAAAATAAAGAGGAAACTGCCAGAGAAATGGGTTGGAGGCGCCAGGACATATTGAGAGGCTTTTGAAGCCAACACAAGATTTGATTTTTGTTGAGAAACTGGAAGTATTAGAACGTGGTAAGCAGAAAAAGGGGAGGATGACAGATGGTTAGGGAGTAGGGTTGCCCAAGGGTTAGCATCACTTGTTCGGGACAGACCTGGGCTCCAATCCCTTGCAGCCTACTTGTTACCCAAACAACCATGGGGAAATTGTTTAGCTTCTCTAAGCTTCAGCTTTGTTCCTTTGCAAGTGAGATTACTAAGAGCACTTTATGATATTTACCTCAGAGTTACTGTGATGTTCAGATGAGACATAGTACCTGATACAAAGTAATAACTTGATAAGTAGGAACCAAAATAATTAAAAACAACAGCAGCCACAAAAGAGCAATCAGGAGCATGGCCATGGAGTGTCTCCTAAGCCAGGCTAGAAAATGCATACTTTGGTTTTCCAGAAGCTACTGAAATATTGAGTGAGGAGACAGACATCATTGGTTGGCATTTCAGAACAGTTAACTTCTTTGTGGAGAGTACACAGAAAAGGGACCTAAATGGAGACAGAGACAGTAGGTTGCTGCTGTTGCCCAGGTAAGAACTAATGGGGGCAGTAGGAAGAAACTGGCAGGAAGAGGGGAGGAGAGTGGGCAGCTCCGAGGGATTGCAGAGGGGAGAGCTGACAGGATGGGCTATACAGGAGGGAAGTGGACGATCCATAGGAATGCTAGCCTCTAGCTTGGTAAGGACTTAGAGGATATGCCACTCCCTGAGGACGGTAGCTCAGAGTAATTCTAGGGAGAGGCAGAGAATGGTTTCAAGAGCAAGTTTTCCTGCCCCACAGCACATGCAGCTTACACCCTACTGGAAAGGAGAACATCAGGGCTCTCCCAGTAGCTAGGAAGAGCCTGGCTGGCAGTTGCCAGCTACACTGAAAGCACTCCCGTGTGACATAGGAAGGCTTGCCCCTCAGTCTTTGTCGATGTTAAACATGTGAGGGTGACCAACTGTAATCATTTTAGAAAGTTAAATACAAGACATTTCTAGAATCAGTAAAATAGGGGATAATAGAGGGGAACAATGTCAAGGAGACTTACCCGAAGACATGGCTTTCTGTGAACACTGCATGGACACATGAATGTGTATTCCTTTTGGAGCTCATTTGTGGGCCCTCTTGTAGCATCCACTTAGGATCTGAAGCCTGGAGTGGTCTGAATCTGAGCCCTTCCCTACTCTAATTAGCTTTGAGAAAGTTGATGTGCCTCTCCTTCCTGCCCCCTCTCATTAATCAGCGCATGAAGGCCTAGCTGCAACTCCCAAACCCACTGACATTTAATTAGCACTGTCATTAGAACCAAAGCATGCCTTACCAGATGAGAATCATAAAGTGCCATGCAGAGTGGGCACACAAATCCCTAGTCTGGCAGATATAGATCTGCTTTTGTAAAGTGGACCCTGCATTTCCAATTAATTAGACCTTTACTAGCCCTGCTTTTACGTAATGCTGCTGAGGGAAAGCAAATATAAATATGAGGAGCCTTAGGAAATCTTGGAGCAGAGACATTTTAAACACATGCACACCACACTTCTTCTGAAGAGCAATTGCAGTATATTCAGGGTATAAATAAAGGTACTCAGAGTGATAGCAAGACAACTTGAGTTGCAGTGCCACCAGTATAATCCCATTCTCCCCTCTCTTCTGGGTTTTAGATCTGATATATCACTTTCCTTCTGCTTAAGGAAGCATGAGAAAAGAACATTCTGGAAGAGCTACTTCCTATCTTGCTCCTCTGACTCTCGTGTGTGTGTTGGAGTAGGTCTACTTTTGACCTCATGATCCCACAGCTCCTCTGTTCATTACTGTCATATTAGGGTCCCTACCATTTAACACCCTCACATGTCTGTCAGCCAGTCATACTGTGAGGGCTTGCATGTTGCTGTGATGTTGAAAGCTATGCCATTAGTATTTCAGATACCAGCAGAGCCACCCATGGTGGACAGGTTTCAGCTGAGCTTCCAGACTAAGACAGAATAGGGAGAAGGACACGGCAGCACATTCATGAAACAATTAGCCATTGAAAACTCTATGAATAGCAAAGAAGTGAAGCACTGTCAAATATGATGCCAGAAAATGAGCCCCCCAGGCTGGAAGGCATTCAAGAAAGGACCAGGGAAGAGTTGCCTCCTCAAAGTAGAGTCAACCTTAATGACAAGAATGGACTAAAGCCCCTGGGACCTCCTTTTGCTGATGTGGCATGACTCAGAATGAGAAGTAACATGGTGATTGTAACAATGGCACAAACATAAAATGATCATGTGCACTGCAGTGTTGGGTAGTGTTTCGTTCTGTTGTACATGGAGTCACCATGAGTTGGATCTGACTTGACAACATCTAACAACCACCATCACCATTTAACACAGGTTGTTCTGTGTGGGATTGCTACACAGTGCCAAATCCAGGGTTGGGTTGACAGGTGTACCTTGTTTATTGAGTTCTTCAGGACCATTGGTCCCATGTTCCTTTAGGAGTCTCTCATTTCCCCTCCTATTCTACCCCATTCTCTCAGACCTCTCATTTCCAATCTGCTTCTGTGGCTTTCTTTTCCTTCTGCTTTCCTTTAACATTTGATACTACTCTGGGTTCCATTCTTCACTGTTTACTCCTCTCATTCCAACTGGTTTTCCCAGTACGTGCACAATTTCAAATAGCATCTATACACTAATGCCTGTAATCTGTGCTCCAAGCCTAGTTCTCTGTCCCAAGAATGAAATACACAGAGGCAGCTGCTTGTTGTACACCTCACATCCATTGCTCCATTAGTTCCTTAAACCCAAAGGTCTAGAACCAAGCTTCTTATTCATTCCACCTTCCAGCGTCTCTATCTCCAGGCTTACGTCATACCCTCTCATCTGGCAACAGCCAACGTTATACCTACAAGCTATCCAAGACCTGCATCATTCTCACTCTCCCTGACCCATTCTCAGTCATTAAATCAGCTGAGATGACAAACTGGACTCAGGAAAGGGCAATGTGGATGGATTCTCATTGCTCCCAGGGTAAAGGCTAAAAACCTTTAGCAAGATCTTTAGACTTTCCTGGCATTGCCTGCCTCCTCAGCCGGGTCTCTTGCCTTCTTCTTTGGACTCAAGTGATTCTGGTCATCTGTTCTTTTTTGATCATTAGGAACATTATATAAGGGTTCCAGATTCTTATATTGCTTTATGGAGCCAAGGAATACGTGACCAGGAAGGAAAGAGTTCAGGGTTTTATTCATTTATTTTAATGCAAGCTATTTTTTTAGCAGATATCTCCCTATTGATAAATAGAGATTAATTTCTTTAATTTCTAAGAAGGGGTAGTGGTTGTTGTTGTTGTTAGGTGCCCTCGAGTCAGTGTCTGACTCATAGCAACCCTATGTACAACAGGCAGAACACTATTGTCAGTGCTTCTCTGCTATTCATAGGGTTTTCACTGGCAGATTAATTTTTGGGAGTGGGTTGCCAGGTTCTTCTCCCAGGCCTACAGCACCTGGTGTTCCCAGGCGGTCCAAGTGTTAACCAGGCCCAAGCCCGCTTAGCTTCCGAGATCTGACGGGATTGGACACCACAGTGGTACAGCTGCAGGCTGAGGTAGTGGTTAGCATAAATAAAATAAGTGACAGTCAGGTTAGGCTGATACCAAAAAGTACAAAGCACAAAAGGAGAAGGAAGGCAAGGAAATGAGTAGAGGTTGCATCTGGGTCAGGTGACCAGGCTATCAGACAATTAGGGAAGGAAGCAAAGAAGCCAACAGTCTAGAGTAGCTTTTTTTAAAACTGTAGTCTGTGGATAACTTGAAATTTGCAAAAGGCCAGATGTGTGGTATTAAAATGATCTGAGGCCTAAGTGGATCTACTTGATCAGAGTCTCTGCAGACAGGATCCAGGAATTTGAAGGGGACTACATTTGAGAGCCTCTGCTTTAGACCTAAATATAATAAACAGTGCACCCCAAGTTCACATCAAATATAAACAGGAAACTACCTCTGCCCTCAACTAGGTTTCTTTAGTTTGTCCTGTGACCTAGACCCTGGGACCAGTCCCATTGCAGCCCCTTGCCTGCAGTTTCTACTTCTGCTTCCATTGTGCTTTGATTCATGCACATTCCTGGGTGATACTAGATTCACTCATCCTCTCTATCTAATGAATGAACATAAACCTGTCCTGTCAATTTATTAGTGGGTTATCAGATTCTTGTCTATGATCAGGCTGTCCACAGAATACTTAAGTCACAGGACCACAGGAGTTGAAGATCCTCTAGTGTGTTCCTTCTTTATCTAGTCAGAAATTGTGTGTGTGTGTGTGTGTGTGTGTGTGTGTGTGTGTGTTGCACTCATACACAAATTGAATTAAACATTATAAATATAAAATTTTTTAAATACTTGAAAATAAATGGCTCATTAGTTCTTAGAAGGATATTTCAAATGTGGGACATAGGAAACTTTCTGACTGTGAAGATTATAAACATCATCCACAGCAGGGTTTGGCAAACTATTGCTGCTGGACCAAATCTGTTCTGTTCCCTGTTTTCTAAAATATTAAGTTTTACTTGGTAAACACAGCCAGACTCATTTGTTTATATATTGTCTATGGGTCTTTTTGCTCTAGAACAGCATTTGCAACAGAGGCAGTATGGCCTAAAAAGCCTAAATTATTTGCTATGTGACATTTGGCAAACCTCTTATAAAGTAGCACAAATTAACAAATAGTTTTCAGGTCTCATATAGCTGACAAAAATTTATACCTGTATACAAATACACACAAGTGTTACATAGAGATAGATTTCTAGAAGATGACTTTTGAAACAACCAATTTTATACCTCTAAAATTGATCTTTCACTGATAACATAAATCTCAACAAGGGACTTTCCAAAATTTTCCCCTCTTGTTTAATTTCACATAATTACTTGGTTGTGATGTGAAAGGAGGACTTTGTAGGTCTGACTAAGGAAAACTATTTCACTTTCTGAGGGTTTACATTTTTTATCAAAGTATATCTTCCAGTATTATTTTGTCACAATGGTTTGTCACCTTTCTATGCCTCTGTAATTATGAAACTCAAAAATCATCAACAACCACAAAAGAGAAAGATAATCTCACTGCATGATTAATAAAATTCACATACTTACATGATTCTCTTGGCTATAACACCAGGAAAGCTATTTTCAGACATCACTGTAATATTCTAGTGCAGAGCTGGGCAGGATGGCGCACACCTGTGATCCCAGCGACTCAGGCAGCAGAGGCAGGTGGATCACAAGTTTTAGACCAGAGGCAGTCTGCATAATTTAGCAAGACCCCGTCTCAAAAAGTAAAAAAATGGGCTGGGGGTGCAGCTCAGTGGTATAGCACTTGCAAAGCATGCATGTATGAGGCCCTGGGTTCAACCCCCAGTACCGGAAAAAAAAAATTCTAGTATGGGATCTACTGATGGAAAGACTGTTAGTTGGATCTCTTGGTCCTACTGTCCCACCCCATCTCACACTTCTACAATGTGTCTATAGAAGGAAGTACCAACTATATAAATTTCCTTCATTTATGTTTGAGCTGGAAAACAAATTAGTCAATAAATATTATAGGCAGTTACATGCAAGCACACACATAGACATACATATCCAGAATATTACTTAGGGCTCTGACATAAATGTTTTCTTTAAATTGACTTATGTGTTGACTAATTATGTTTTCTCATGGGTTCATTTTATAATTGATTTATCTTTAAATACTTGCTTTATCATGTCAGGGTATAAATTAGTATATGAGGAAAAGTACAATCATTAAAAGATCCTTTTAAGACTTGTAATAATGTTTTTGGGTCAGTGGATATTTTCTAAAGCAGACTTCTATGCCATTTGTCTTTGTATTTTTTGCATTCAGCATCTAATTTAGTTTTATGCTAAAATATGTAAGAACAGAGTACTCTAAGGAACCATTTAGCTGAAATGTGTGCTACATCAAATTTCAATAAATATTCCTATGGAATTATTCTTTGGAATGTGAAGTCCTGAAGAAGTTGGCAACACATACTCCTCCACAGCAATCTCCCACAGCTGCACATACTGCCTTCTCTGTTCTTGAGACAAGGCCCCTGAGAACCTAACTTACATATACATAGCATGATAAATATTACCCCCACCTCTGCAAGCGCTTTCTCTATGACAAAAATGTCTCCTTCTCTTCTTGCTTATCAAAAACTTTATCAATTCATAGGAGTCACCTAAAATGTAAACCCCTCCACAAATCCTTACATGGTAAGTTTAGTCAACATCAACTGAATTCCTTTCAAGTCATGTGTAGCACTTATAGACTGCAACAAGCACCCACTCACTTCATCATCCCCAAATATCTATTATAGCAATCGCAGTTCTATGCACTGGAAGACATTCATGAGTAAAACCTAAATTCTGAGCCAGGTGTGGGGGTGCATGCCTGTAATCCCAGCACTAGGGAGGTGAAGGCAGGAAAATCATGAGTTTGAGGCAAGCCTGGGCTGCCTAGAGAGTTTAAGGTCAGGTTGGGCTATATAGAGAAACCTTATCTCAAGGGGAAAAAAAAAAAAAAAAAAAAGAAGAAGGGGAAAAAAACCCTTCAAGTCTGCTTTTATGGTTTTGGATTCAGGTAGACGAGACAAATAAATAGACCAGAATAATCCAGTGATGTATGTTCTATGATCATAATAAGCACAATGTGTGACAGGAACTCAGGAGAGAGGACAAGCCAGCCTTGGGTTAGAGTGATAACAAGAAACTCATGCTCTGGAGTCTGAGTGTCTGGGTTCAGACCTAAGTTGTTCAGACCAGAGAAGAATCAAGAGTTCTACTGTGTGCATGTTCAGTGTAGATGCCTAAAAAGACATTTAAATGTGGATCTTGAGCAAGCAGGTGGAGGTAAAAGTCTGGTGTTGAGGAGAGAAGCCCACATTGAAGATACAAAATTTGGATTTATCATGGTGCAGCTGGTATTTAAAGCTTTGTGAGTGAATGAGATTACCCAGGGAGTGAGTAGTGATTAAGAAGACAAGAGATCCAAGGAAGGAGTCCAACAACACCTTAGCCAGCACCCCTCTTTCAGGAGGAGGAGAGCGAAATAGGAACCAATGAGGGAGACTAAGAAGGGCCAGTTAGGAAACAAAGATCAGAAAACTGCCGTGTGAAAACTAAGTGAAAAAAGTTTTCTAAAGAAAAGGAGTGGCCAACTGTGTCAAACATCAGTGATAGTCAAAAAAGATGAATGAGGACAGACTGTTAGATTTAGCAAGGTGTCAGCCACTGGAGTCCTCATCAAGAACAGGGTACTGGTGGCATGGTGAGGATAAAAGCCTGGCAGAAATGAATTTGAGAGAGAGTGGAAAAAGAGGAATGGAAGAGAAAAACTATTATAATCTTTTGAGCAGTTTTTCTATTAATGGGAGGAGAATGATGAGCCAGTGGGCTAGAGGTTTTTCACAGAAGCAGATTTGCATGCTTGCCTGAGTGAATGATCAAATGATTGAGCACAGAGTGAAATTTATGTCTCTCTGATCCTCTTGCTCCCATATGCTTGCTCTCTCATACACTCTGGTTCTTGCACACTCACTTTCCCAAGCATACTCCCAGCCTGAGATCCCAGAGCAACCCACATAGACAGTTTTCATAGGCCTCGATGCAATGTGATTGTTTGAGCACCTCTCTTCTAATAAAAGGTAAGTCTGTGAGACTAGAGATTAGGTCTCATTTCTATGCCCCATGTACTCTCCACCTGCTACCCAACTGAGGTCTATAGAAATCATGCCCCAGGTGGAACAAATGAAGTGATCTCAAGGAGAGAGACATCCTACCAGAAGGTAAGCTAATTGAAGGGAAGGACTTTGGTCTCTCTGCTCACTACTTTACCTTCACCACTGAAAACTACAGGCTTTTTGTACACATAGGCAAATTTTTTTTTTCAATTTAATTTGGAAAATTCATAAATTATCAAATTCTGTTTATGAAGTGACCTTATTTTCACAATGATTGCTGGTATTAAACACATTTTAAAATTAATTATAACCATTCTTTTTTTCCAGTACTGGGGGTTGAATCCAGGGTCTCACACATACTAGGCAAGTGCTCTATCACCGAGCTACACCCACAGCTCCCATTTAATTTTTTTATTTTAAGACAGAGTCTTGCTAAGTTACTTGGGCTATCTCTGTCCTCGAACCTGTGATCCTCCTGTCTCAGCCTCCTAGGTAGCTGGGATTACAGGCATCCACCACAGTGCCTAGCTAATTATATTCATTCTTGACTTTAGATTATAACTCAGAATTGTTGATCATTATCCCCCCAAACCAAAAAATAACAATATGTATATTCTGCTGAATTCCTTTAGAAAATATTGTCCACCGCATTACTGTACAATGCCCTGTATAAATTCCTTTTAGAAACAGATGCCAATAAAAAGCTGATCCCTAATGAATTGTATAGGTATTAGTCCATTACTTTTCACTGTTGGTTACCAAGAAAGCTCATTAGTTAATTAGATGAACTTTAGCCAACTCCACCAGAATACTTAGATTTCCCTTCCTTCTCAAGGCTTCTGATCTTTTATTCTAACATTACAAATTATACATAGGCACTTCTCATTCAATGTCAAATTACTTTCATAAGTAGATGAGGCTTCTTAAATAAATATGTAAATGTCTAATAGCTGGTTAGTTATTCTGTTATATTACTTAAAACATAATCTAATCCAGTAAATGGCCATCATGGCCTGACTACTCTCTGGTGTTCATATGGGTCTCTAAAATTTTACTTTGCAAGCATAGCTCATGGATATCCACCATATTTTTATAGATGAGAAAACTGAAATCAGCAAGGTTGAGTGATTTAAACAGCTCATAGAGAAAATACATAGTGCAAGGTGAATAAATAACAACTAAGATGTTTACACAATATTCTTGGTACAATATTCCAGCCATCATATTACTGAGCTATAAGCGCCCCTCTGAGCTGAAAAATCAGCTGTGTTTTCTACTTTCTACAGTATAAGCAATAATAAAGATGAAGTAATTGTCAGTTAAAGCCCTTTAAATATATTAGAAATGGAAGTTATGTAACCAATTACAAACCTATCCTTCTGCTTCTACAAATAAAGTAAATGAAGCACTGCTAGTTACTACATATTAACATAAGAAAATAGAAGCAGCAAGGAGGTGTAGAATTTGTAGATACCATTAAAGTCTCTAAGGGAAACGTTTTAAGTAATCTGAGTGATATATACATCTCATATGATTTCAGTATAAATTAAAAATTGGCTATTTAGAATAATTTACAAACATAACCCTAAAAATGAATATAGCCCAAGCAACTATGACTGTGAAACAAAATTTTTAAGGGAAAAAAGTGGATGAATGAGAACTCTTAGGACATCTAGAAAATTTCTTCAGCATAACACAAAGTATCCCAGGGCTTAAAACACCATGACCATTCTTACCATGCTGTCTCTCTTTCCTAAGAGCCAAGAAAAAGGTACTGGTTTTTGTTAGGGGTACAGTAACAATCCAAGAGCCTGAAATATGCTAGAAAATACAATGGATTTTCCTTTTGTGTGTGTGTGTGTTGAGAGGAACAACAACACAGAAGTCCTACCTGCCATCTCCTGCTCTCCTGAAGGACTTTGAATTCAAAAGATACTGTTGAAGTCAGAGCAGACATGAGGAGGAGTTAGAGATATGGCAACAAGTTTCTGCATTGTGAGAATTCAGATTGATGCTCTAGTAATTATGTCACCCAGAAATAAATATATAACTAACAAGCATTGAATGTTAAGCAAAAGAAACAATTGCTTTTACTGAACTCGACTTCACAATACTTATATCAAACTAACAATTAGAGAGTCTATTTTCAGTCCATTTCTTGGATTGTATTTATTACTACTACCATTAGCCATGAATTTGAGTAGTCATTTAAATGGTAGTAACTCAAAGTTTCTTAGTTGCTTGGTGAAGGATATTTGTGGAATTTATACTAATTAAGTATGTAAGATCTACCTGCATGAAACAAATAAAAAATAATTTTTGGATGATATATATCATAAACTAATGTGGGAGTATATACAAAGTTTTGGGTAACAACAAATGTAAGAACTCAAAAAACCCATTTATTGGTTGGAATTTATCTAGGAAATGGGGTAGATAGGTCTCATGTTAGATCTTAAAGGAACTCAATCAAGTAATATTAAAATAACCTAAAGGATGTGCCTGCAGCCGTAGCTCTGTGACATCTGATCCCATCAAGATCTCAGAAGGTGAGCAGGGTGGGCCTGGTTAGTACTTGGATGGAAGACTGCCTGGGAACACCAAGTGCTGTAGGCTTGGGAGAAGGACCCGGCAACCCACTCCCAAAAATCAATCCACCATTGAAAACCCTATGAGCAGCAGAGAAGCACTGACAATACTGTTCTGCCTGTTGTATGCAGGGTCCCTGTGAGTCGGATACTGACTTGACACCACCTAACAACAACAACAAAGGATGTGATATTCTATTAGCTCAGCAGAAAGCTAGCATCAGAAACAAAAATAGGAGGAAAGCAAAGAAAAAAGAAAAAGGAAAAAAGTGGCTAAAAAGAGGGACAGAGAGAGAGAGAGAGAGAAAGAGAGAGAGAGAGAGAACAGAGTCCTGTCTATGTTGAATTAGCTAAAAAGACTGACAAAATGATCTATAAAATTAAAAAGAAAATCAGTAACAGTTAGCTACGATCTTGACTGCCAAAATGCTAGTATCAGTTTTGCAAGATGCAGTTAATCTTCCCTAGTGCCTGAGTTGCCTGCAGCTGTAGCCCTGTGGCATCCGATCCCATCAGATCTCGGAAGCTAAGCAGGGTCAGGCCTGGTTAGTACCTGGATGGGAGACCGCCTGGGAACACCAGAAGCTGTAGGCTTGGGAGAAGGGCCTGGCAACCCCCTCCCAAAAATCAATCTGCCATTGAAAACCCGATGAATAGCAGAGAAGCACTGACAATAGTGTTTCCCCTGTTGTACAGAGGGTCGCTATGAGTCGGATACCTACTCGACGGCACCTAACAACAACAAGTGCCTGAGTTATATTAAAATGTTATCAGTATGCATGCATTTTTGCAGTTAATTATTCTTCCAAATTTTTCTTGAGTGTGTCTATTTTTTGCTAGGCACTGTATTTGGCATGGGAACAGGAAAAAAAGACAAAATGTATTTTGCCTATACACAAGGAATTTACAGTCCAATGGCAAAATATCATTAACTCTGATCATGGTAATGATAATAGAAAAAGATCTTTCTTTGATCTTTTATTTTAATACTTAAACTGTACAATACCAAAGCCTTAGAGTAATTATATCCTAGTCATTTATTCCTTCATTCTTTATTCTTTCATTTATATATGCAACATATGTTAAGTGCCTATGATCAGTCATTAAATTACAAATGATGCTTACTCAATTCAAATTAGTTTATGTCTTACAAAGACATATGTGGATACTACACAAGATCTCTATGAATATTCCCAAAAGAAGTTCTTCTCTGTAAAATATGGTACATTTTTGCAGAAGCTGTTCCCTCCACCTTGAATGTCCTCTCTGTCCCTCTATCTTTCAAGATTCAGTTCAGAAGTTTGTTTTCTTTGGGAACAGCATCTTGCACATACTTCATTTTAACAAAGCACAGTAAATTACAGTGGTTTCTTTGTCTCCCTCTCCCCAGTACATGCACTTCATGGCAAGCTTGATGTGTCTTTATCTTTCCATCTTAGCAACTATCACAATGCCTGACATTAGAGGTGTTCAATAAATATTCTTGAATGACTGGCTCATAAATAAATGCAAGGCCAATCATTTGACTAGAATAATATTCAGGTGCTAATAGGTTGCTGGGAGTTCCAGCTATACAAGTCTTCTTTTGCTCCCCTAAACATGACCCAGCTATAACACTATTGGGAATTTACCCAAAGGGAGATGAGTCATCATACCATAGAGACACCTGCATCTCCATGTTCAATGCAGCGCTTTTCACAATAGCAAAGATATGGAATCAACCAAAGTGCCCTTCAACAGAAGAATGGATAAAAAAACTATGGTATATATACACAATGGAATACTATTCA